>CM040437.1:32640775-32807906 GCA_022702705.1 Papilionanthe hookeriana x Papilionanthe teres
ATATTTTAAATTTTTAAATATATATATAATTTAGAAAGTAGTATTTGATTTTGAAAATAATTTTTAAATTTGAAAATTTTAAGATATGAAATCAAACTGATCTCACATCCCGAATAGTTTATATAAACGAGCACCGCACTTGAACCGTGTATACTATCCCGAAGAATAGACACACTCGCTCGATAATGAGGCTCGATTAAATAAACTAGAAAGGTTTGTGACATCCTTTTGGTCTCGCGAACCAATTTTATAAGCCGACAAATTCCACGTTTAATATGAAAACATTAAACGGGGTTTATATTACCCGGGTTCTTAAATTTCCTATAAGGGCAAGCCCCATAGTTAATTACATCTTAAGTGACGGGAATCACTTAAGAAAACTCTCGATAATAATCAGTAGTTCTGCTCTCAAGAATTTCAAAGTTTAAGTTTTCAAGGGATTGAATTTTAGAATTTCAATGGGGAATGGATCAAGTTTGGAACATTTTGTTTTGGGAATTCAAAGGAAGAAAGGTAGGAGAAATCATAGATTCGAAGCGAACTTCGGTAATTTCCCGACTATCCTATTGTTTGGCTTGAATTTAGGAAAGTCCTAATGTTTATTTAGTATTTTGATCTTGCCAATTTTAATTATTTAGGACTTATATTTGTATGATAAAATCATACAAATAGCCTTGAAGATGTTAGGATTTATGTCGTACCAAACGACTACCCCGGAATCCTAAGACCGGTTAGGGCTTAATTTACATGACATGATCATGCAAATGCCTAACGAAAAGTTGAGGATTTATGTTGCACTAGGCAAACTACCTCGAAGTCCTATAGCTTGGTTATTTAATTCTAAGAAAGTTTTGCTGAAGTAGACTCGGGTTTTGTCGATGACGATGGCCGTGCTGCCCACCATGCTCCGAGCTCCTTATTGTTGTAGTGGTTTAGTTTTAGAAGTCATAAATCAGGAGGTGAGAAAAGTGTTCTGGTTTAGAGAAAATCTTAAAATCCAGGTGTTTTTAATATTTTAATTAAACAAATCTTAATGTTGATTATAACAACACCGGTTAAGATCCCACGGTTCCATCCTTCCAGCATCGTTATTTTTAACGGATTCACTTAGTCCAGATGAATTTGCTAAACTCAACTGAATGAGTTCCACACTTTCATTTAGGCCGTGGGAAATCCCGTTAGCAACACGTAGGTTACATCATCCGAGGTATTCCCGATCATCCAACAAGACGTTTTAATTTAGTTGTAGTTGTAGTTTTGTTGTTCTGTTTGTGATTAAATTTTGAGTTGTTTTATATTTTGAAATGTTGTGGCGGTGAATTTTATCTTGTAATGACTTTTAATTTAGTTTTGGTTTCAGTTTTAGGGGCTATCCTAAAGGTGTGGGTTTTCATGCAACAGTTGTTTATCATGCAAGAAAAGTAAGTGCGATGCGATTAAATAAATTGCAATAAGGTAAATTACAATAAAATAAAAGCGTACCTGGAGGGTCTTCCCGTCATCCCAAGCTGCACTTAAAACACAATTAGAATATTTAAGTATTTAAAGCAGATTCCTAGGTAAAGCTAAGGGAAGGGTTATGGTTTTCTACCAAGTTCCTAATCCTATAGCTAGTCACCTCCTATGACGTCTAGGTTCTTGTATTTTAGTTTGAGGACGATTTTCTTCATCAAAGAACAACTAAGTTCAATTGTTCTTATAAATATCATATCATATCGAGGAAGTGCTTAAGACGAGTCTTAAACATCTTTTCAATATTTCTAGGATTGTTTTAAGTCCAAGAGAATTTAGTTATACAGATGAATTAATTGTCCGGGAGTTCAAATTTGTTGTCTTGCTCAGTGAACTAGGACGTTTGAATATCCTATGAATGAAGTAACACTTCATTTAACACTCCTTTTAAGAGTTATGACATCACGAGCTTTTGAGGGCAAATGGATGTTCAAGTGGTTTATGATTTAATTTTAGTTAATGGATTTAAGTTTGGAATAGTGTTCAAGTTGTTTTAGATTTATTTTGAATTCTTCATGTCTTAGAGTGATGTTATATTTAATTTAATTTAATTTAATTTAATTTAACTTAATTTAATTTAATGTGGTTTAATTTAATTTAATTTAATTTAAGTTAATTTAATATAATATGATTTAGCTTAATTTAATTTAATTTGATTTAATTTAATTTGGTTTAGTTTTAATTTAATTTAATTTAATTTAATTTAATTTAATTTTTTAATTTAATTTAATTTAATTTAATTTAATTTAATTTAATTTAATTTAATTTAATTTAATGTGTTTTAATTTAATTTAATTTAATTTAATTTAATTTTTTAATTTTAATTTAATATTTTATTTTAAAAGGTTTTGCTTTAAATAATTTAACTTTAATTTAATTTAATGATTAAGTCTTTTAGCATTTTAAATCTTAAACTTGGATTATCATTTTAATTAGGAATTAAATATTATTGGGATGATTAATTTAGGGATTCTTAAATTAAAGAACAAATCTCTTCCTAATAATATCCCTATTTTAATAATTCCAAATTTTTTTATTATTCTTCCAAATTTAATTAATTATTTTATTAAGGTTCATTTTAATTATTTTTGAATTGTTTAATAGGTTTCTACCCTTTAATTATTTAAATTTCAATCATCCAAATCAGATTTAGATCAAATATTTTACTCTTTCATTTTATTAAGCCTAAAGTTTTAATTAAAGGTTAAAATTTTAATTACCATTTTGCTCCTTCAAGCTTAATAATTTCATAACTCACTAAATTGAGCTCAAATGAATTTGAAATTTTTATGTGACTTCACTCATATGTCAATGAAGACATTAGAGGAGAAAATGTGATTTTTCTGTATTTAATTTATTTATGTAATTATTTTTGGTGGAAAATAGGGATTTCCAAGGAAAATTTAATAATATGACCAAGGGAAAGTTTCTGTCCTTAAGAAAATTATGGGACATTCCTAATGACCAGAGGACCATTTGGACCAATTTTAGTGATTTTTTGAATTATATTCTTTTTATTATAATTATTTTGAGTTTTGGAGTATTAATTAATTTAAAAATAAAATACAAGTTGAAAAATGAATTTTATATTTTTCAAAAATCTCTCTGATATCAAGGAAATCAGAAAACTAATTTTTACAATTTTCTAATTTTCCTTTGATTTATTAGAATTATTTTAGTGGAAATGCTAGAAAATACATTTTTTTTTATTTTAAAATTACCCTAGGGCTTTAAAATTTAATAACTCATCATAGAGACCTAGGAAAAATATGGGATTTGTTCCTTAGTGATTAAAATTTAAAATGTGACATTTTGGTGAATTTTATTATTTTTGTGATTTTTATTATTTTTGTGATTTTTATTATTTTTTAATTATTAAAATATTAAAATAATGCAAAAAATAAAATTTTTTAAAAAATTGAAATTTTAATTTTATTAAATTCCCCTAATATCAGAGAGGCTCCAAAACCAATTTGGTGAATTTTTGAAAAATATTTTGAAAGTTATGAATTTTTAAAGTTTAAATTGGCTAAATGGCTTAATCAACCCATTTGATAGGGCTAACCAAACCCAATTGACTTCAAACTTTTATGGTGGGCTCCTCTGATCCTAAAGGTCAGTGGAGAATTGATTTCAAGTCAATTTAATGCATGATTAGCTCTAATTAATTAAAGACCTATTTAGGCTGTTTAAGCCAATTAGGGTTATTCCAAGTGAATTAATTCAAAACCTATTTTTCCTAGGGTCTTCTAGTCATAAGAAACATCACCAAATTTTCCTAGAATTTATTTCACAACATGCTAATTATTGGATTTAAAATACTCAAAACAGCAACATGAATTTGAAAAATCAATAACTTCTCATAGGAATGGCCTCTGACTTTGGAAAATTCAAGGAATGTTTCCAAATTCAGAGGCTTCAAAAGCCCTATGGTCTCATGCCATGGTGAATTTCCTATATGCATGGAGAATTAAAACAATGCAGAGGGTAAATAAATCACTAAAAATAAAATACTGGATGAAATTAAATGATTTCTTTTCCACATTATTCTCCTCTGTTCACTGAGCAAGAGGGTATTTTTATTTTATTTTTATGATTTTTCTACACAAAGTTATGCATTTTTGAAGTTTAGGGAATTAAATAAATCAGAAAATCCCTATTTTTCTACTTATCCGAGTCGGCGCCGCGTCAACCTTAGCATCTCCGAAGCGCCGCATGTCGTCTTCTGATTCGGCGCCGCCAGCTGACTCAGCGTTCCAGGGCCCCGCGGTTCACGTACCATCGCGCTGTTCGGCTCGATCCAGACCGTCCGCTCGATACACGCTCGATCCGACGGCTCCCAGTCATCGTCTACGACTGGTGTGCACCCGTGACCGTCAACCTTCTAGCCCTAATTTCTCACTCGATTCACAACGGATTTTTGTTTTCTTATGCTCTATGGATTCATCTTGAGGAGACGAACACATCCATACGGTAAACATGTATTTAAATTGACTCAAATTAAAAGGAGAATCTCTGGAAGCTCGGGAAGAAGAGTGAGTCCATACCTTTGCTCAGAGAAGTGAAGCTTCGATCTGAGAGTTGTGTCACCTTCGATTGGGTCCAAGTAAGCTCCGGATGAAGTCCCCGGGCACTGGTGAATTGTCCCAGCTATGAAAGTGACCACAGCTCGATCACAAAGCTTGGAGGGCCGGAACAAGCCGGGTGGCTCGGGATGGGGCTTTCGGTGGGAAACTTCTCCTCTTGGTCCGGTGAAGGTGTAGGACCAATCAATTTGGGGATTGGCTCACTTGTGGAGAAGTGTCCTGGTTTTGGGCTTGGATTTCAACTCCGAAATCGAGCTCGCAGAGAGGAAATGGCAGGGGGATTTCGGTGGGGATCAAGTTCTCTATGTGTGGGGAGTAGTCGGAACAATTTTGGCGAGTTTCCTTAAGGTTTGTTTCGAGCACCCGTCATGGCCGAGAGGGGGTGGTGTTTAAATAGAGGTGGCTGGAGAGCCTCGCGGGGATGGCCAAGGGTTGGGATCGAGCTGCTCTTGGCATGGGAAGAACGGCCATGGTGGCCATTGGGCATGGGGCGGCCTCGGCGAGTGAGAATTCCAAGTTTGGGCTCACATGTGAGCTCTCGGCCTGGTGGTTTCCGGCGGCTGTGGTGGCTGGCCGGCCAGGGTCAGGTCACCCTCAAGGTCAGGTGGGTCAGGGCTGGAAGTTGGTGAAGGCAATTGGGCTTAGACATGTGTAAAGTGTTTGGATTGAAATGGAATGGGGGGAAGGCTATACTTGGCTAGGTTTGGTCAACCCATTTGTTTGGGCTGGGTTCACCTCCCCATGGCTAGCCTTGGGCTGAGAAAATCAGTTAGGCTAGCTGGTCAAAAGGTGGTGAGGTCTCTTTCTAAGAATATTTAGATTAAATCTTGGTTAAGGGGAAACATGCTTAAGGCTAATGACTTTTAGGAGGTGGTTAAAGGACCTCCTCCTTTTGCCATTTAAAGAGGGTTGACCACTTAGAAATCCTCATGGCTTGCCAATGGCTTACATGTGGCTTCATGGCTCCATGTGGCTTGGGAAAAGATTGGGTCAATTTCATGAAAAGGGATATTATGGATTTTGGTATTTTAATGGAAATTGTTATGGGGCTTGATTTGGAATTGTTTAATTGATGATTTTGAAACTTAGGGATGATCTGATTAAATGGATGATGAGGGGAAGTGTCATGTGGGCTTTAGGATGATTTGGGCTTTTGAATTTGATGGAAGTGGGCTTTTAGGAAGGTTTCAGGGAAGTGGGCTTTTTGATTTTAGGATGGGCATTTGGGTGAAAATTTTGTGAAGGACCATGTCAAATAAATGTTGGGTTTGATTTATGGATGTGTCATGAGTGATTTGAAGCAAGTTGGGAGTGATTTGGGTTTGAATTGGGTTGGATTTGGGCTTTTTTGGTGAATGGGCCAATATAGGTCAAATTGGGCTAACTTGGACCAATGTTGGGCTAGGGTTGAAATTGATGTAAAATAAATATTGGGAAATGTTTATGGGAGTGTTTCAAAGAGGTTTTGGCTTTGGTTGGGTTTTGATTTTGAGGTTTGGGCCTATTTGGGCTAGGTTTGGGTTTAGGTCAAAATTGGGCCTTTTGATTTTGGGTTGAATTTGAGTGGGGTTTGGGTCTAAATTTTGGGCAAATCATGTTAGTGTTTTGTTTATGGGGATGTTAAGGAAGGTTTAGAAAAGATTTGGGGTTAATTGAAGTTGAATTGGGTGAGTTTGGGCTACGTTTGGGTCATGGGTCCAAAATGGGCTTTAAGGCCAAAAGTGAAATTGGATCCAAATTTCAATCAAATTGGACTTGGATTCAGTCTAGATTGGTGTTGGGTTGTTGAATTGAAGTTTAGAATTGAATTGGACCAGAATTTGAGTCAATTGGGTAGGTTTGGTTTGACATTGGGTTCATTTTGGGTTAAAGTGGGTCAAATTGGGGGTTTTGATAAAAGTGGGGTAAATTGACAAAATTGGCCCATGGTTTAGTTGAACAAAATGAAATTGGGAATATTTGGGATTTTCTGGAATTTTCTGGGAATTTTCTGAATTTTTTGATTTTTTGGCTAAGAGGGGTATTTTGGGTATTTGGAGGGTATTGGGAGGTATTTTTGGAATTTTTGGTATTTTTGGCTATGAATGATCAATTTGAGTGATTTGGGAATGTTTGGGATTGGTCTTGAGGATTTTTGGGTGATTTGGAGATTTTAGAAAATTTAGGTAATTTCAGGGGTATTGGGTAGGCTAGGTGGGTGTAGGGTCCCGGGTGTCAAAAATTGAAAATTTGTAAAATTGAAGATTGGATGAATGTAAGTGGAATGAAATCATTTTGGTTGAGCCATGAAGCCATATCAAGCCCACATGAGCCATGAAGGGACTCATTTGAGGCACCCACTATGTTGTTCCTAACCTCTTGCACGAGGGCTTAGGGGTTAAGGACCATCCATGTGAATCACCTTCATGAGTCAGGAGGTCAAATTGGGTATGGGTGTGGTTTTAAGAGGTGTGTGAAAGTGTATTGCATAGGTGTAGTGTGTGTGTAAGTCAACCCTTCACCAGACCAGGCCACCCAGGGCAGTCCTAAGGCCAAAGAATCCTATAGGAACTCATCCTTTAAACTTCCACATTTGATTTCAACCCTCTAGGTGATTAGGGGTCTACAACCAAGTTTGTGGAGTTTGTAGGGAGTTAAGAAGTGGTTTGAATTTCTAAGTGGTGGGTCCCAATTCTAATCCTCTAGGATAGTCAAAGGAAAAGCCTAAGGCTAGATCCTAAGTACTAAAGAGAAGAAGAGAAGACCTCATCGAAAATGAGGTCAACAAATGGACCCCCGATAGGTGTGGTGTGCTAACCAAGCACACCGCGCGTATTGGCGTTGACCGAAAAGATCAACAAAACCAACACGGATGTCCAAGTGACAAACTTAGGACGAAGTAGAAGAGTTTCACTGGGGAGTGTCAAGTATATCTCCGAGACCGGAGATTCTCCGAACTCTCGCTAGGGAAGGGAAAAGGAGGTGAATCCCAAATCACATGATCTGGGGGAAATTCGATTTAGATTTTAGTTGTTTCAGTTTAAGTTTTGATGTGTAAGTTCAGATTTTAGTTTGAGTTTCAATTTAGATTGAAGTTTTGTCAACATTAATTTGAAGGGATTTGATTTGAAATGAAAATTGGAATTTTATGGTTTTGGATGTAACATCCTCAACCTCAAAAGAAAATTGAATTGATTGGATTGAATCATTACAATGAGGAGAGATCTCAGAGCAATGTGGTATTGGATGTAAAATCCTTAACCTCAAGAGTTTGATTTTGATGTATTTCATTGCGATAGGGAAAGAGTCCTAAAGCAATGCAGTCTCGGATGTAAAATCCTCGACCCCAAGAGTGAAATGCAATAGGGAAAGAATCCTAAAGCAATGCAGTCTCGGATGTAAAATCCTCGACCCCAAAGGTTTAATTTTGATGTATTTCATTACAATAGGGAAAGAATCCTAAAGCAATGCAGTCTCGGATGTAAAATCCTCGACCCCAAAGGTTTAATTTTGATGTATTTCATTGCGATAGGGAAAGAATCCTAAAGCGATACGGTCTCGGATGTAAAATCCTCGACCCCAAAGGTTTAATTTTGATGTATTTCATTGCGATAGGGAAAGAATCCTAAAGCAATGCGGTCTCGGATGTAAAATCCTCGACCCCGAAAGGTTTAATTTTGATGTATTTCATTGCGATAGGGAAAGAATCCTAAAGCGATGAAGTCTCGGATGTAAAATCCTCGACCCCAAAGGTTTAATTTTGATGTATTTCATTGCGATAGGGAAAGAATCCTAAAGCAATGCGGTCTCGGATGTAAAATCCTCGACCCCCAAAGGTTTAATTTTTTGATGTATTTCATTGCGATAGGGAAAGAATCCTAAAGCAATGCAGTCTCGAATGTAAAATCCTCGACCCCAAAGGTTTAATTTTGATGTATTTCATTGCGATAGGGAAAGAATCCTAAAGCAATGCAGTCTCGTATGTCAAATCCTCGACCCCAAATGTTTAATTTTGATGTATTTCATTGCGATAGGGAAAGAATCCTAAAGCAATGCAGTCTCGGATGTAAAATCCTCGACCCCAAAGGTTTAATTTTGAATTTTGATTTTGCAAGGATTTGTAGTGTCGATTTGAAAAGTGTGGAATTTTGGTGTTTCGAGAATTTCATGAAAGTTGTAAAAGACTTTCATGGAATGAAATAGATTAGGAGGGAATATGTAGATGCTACATATCTCATTCAAAAGAGTTGATCGAAAGTTCTTTGGTTTTGGATTGGATATAATTCCTCGCCATCAGATTCGATCCGTGTTAATGGAATCAACCGCTTCCATCCAGACAAGGGAGAGAGTAGAACGGATTGGATTTCAGATTTGGAAGGTTGAGTTTGAATTTGATTGAGGTTTGATTTGAGATTTGGAAAGTTGAATTTGAAATTTGATTTAAAATTTGTGTTCATTTTGTTTGTCTTTTAACGATTCAAATTTTATTTTATCGTGAATTTGGAGTTTATTATTTTTTAGATTTTCAAGAAAAGTTTTCTTTTATTCTTTTGTCTCTTTTTTTCGTTCTTTGTTCGAAGTTCATTTAACTTTTAATGGCGTTTCCCGATCAATTTGCACAAAAGAGGTGAAGGCCAAAATTGTGACATGGTCACTTTCATTCCAATCATGTTGAAGATACATCATACAACTCGATCTGGAATACATCTCATACAATCCATATAGACTCAAAACGGACTATGTATGATCTTTGCCGATCCATCCAAAAAGGTATCTGTCAAAAATCCATGTCTGAATAGTGAGGTACATGGTCAATAACATCACTTTCCAAGCCATCCTTGGCAAGGATGCCGTATGGATGTACGTTGGAGGTGTGATATTTTCCATGTAACTCACGGCTGTAAGGCCGGAGGCTTTCTAACTCCGGGTCCGGCCGGAAGTGGTAAGGTGCTTTCCCGTCGTCCATCCTTCCGAAAGTAAGCGAGATCCGCTTCACTCGGTACTCCCGGTATGCAATGTTTAGCGACATCTCGCTCCGTTGCCCTTTAGTATCATGACGGAACCTACCGGTAGTGGTATCTTTACTGGCCCTCGAAACTCACACGGGCCTGCTATCCGGAGGTCGGATCCGAACATGATATTACACTCGTTCGGAAAGAAAACTGTGCAGAAAGGTTTGACAAAGTCATGGTGATCTATGTGCGGGGGTATGCAGTCACCCTTCTTGTAAATATTAATGATGCAACTGTTGGGTATGCAATCTGCTGGCAGTACCCTCCATGTTATCATTCTTTTTACCATCCTTTTAATGACTAATGGCATTGGATCCACCTGGCCATGACGGAGTATCCCCGGTGGGTTTCCCTTCCTGTCTTCTGCGAAGTTGTAGCAGCATCCACATTGTATTGTAATTCTCCCCTTCCCGGCATCCATCTCGGGGTTCGAGTAAGTGTTTTCTCTTAGGCGACCTGCTCGGCCCATCTTTTTCAAATCCCGGATGCAGTCCACGATTTGTTGTTGTTCGTATTCTGAGAACACGTCTGTATGTAGCTCGAGGCCTTCTAGTATATTGATCCTCCTGCCTCTGATTCTCTCGAAGTATTCAAAAGTTTTCTTCTTGACATTCTGTATTCTTTCTAGCTCGTATTGTGGGATAATTTGCAAATGGCGAGGCCTGGTAACGTACTGTGAGATATATGGCTCAATCCCTTCATGTTCTCCTGCATACCTTGGCTCCTCGGGGATGATGTCCGTCGGGACATCCTCCGGGGTTGCTCGCAACAAGGTCATGCATTACTCGGTGATTTTATGCTGGTGGCGTAGTAGCCTTCTTTCTTCTGTTCTTCTTGAGATTTCCCTGGTCTCTTCTGTTATCCTCGGAGCTGGCCTCCTTTCTTCAGGTTCCTGGTGAATTGGTGTCCTTGAAGTGTATGTACTAGCAGTAGCAACTGCCTCGTCGAGCTGGTCCGCTGCTAATTTAGTTAACATCTTGCGGATACGGCGATTTTTGTTTCTTCGTTGAGTTGCTGTGAGAGTAGCTCTTCGTACTTCCTGAGTTTCTGTGGGCGCGGCGCTGACAAGCCTGCCCTCTGTTGTAGATACTACGGACTTGATTCTCTTGTCCTCTTCGGTGTTTGTTTTTCTTTTCTTACTTCTTTGGATTGGTGGCTTGGGCCACCCACTTTCATTATCGTCGATCGAGCGGCCTCCTCTCGGTCAGCGGGACCCGGTCACTTTCCTCGTATTGCGGGCACTGCTGGTGCGAAGTCCGAGTCAATCTCTATTATCGCTCCATCTTTCACCCTCTTTTCGTCGAGTGCAAGGCTTACGCCATTTCTAAAGTTCGGGACCAACCGCCCGTTCGACATTTCCCTGCGAAAAGACAAGGAAAAGGATCGAGGTCTGTACTAAGAACAAGAACATTAAGAAAATGTTTATTAAAGACAGTTTTTTTATTACTTTTGTATTTTTCAATTTAACAGGAATGAAGTGGGATAAGATCAGGAAAGAGATTTTGACATGGAAGAGGAAACAAGGAAAACTTTATTATCATGATTTTATTTATTTTAGCACATTTTTATTATTTTTGGGTTCGGACCCAGTCATAAGTAATTACTTCACCCGTGCTTCTAGGGATGGAAAATTCATTCCTTCGAAACATCAGGTAGCGTAATACTTCTTCAAGTATCGTCCATTAATCGGAAGCATATGTCGTTCCCCTTGGCAGTTCACTAGTTGGTAGGAGCCTCCTGTGCAGACTGCTCAACCACAAACAGTCCCTCCCAAGTGGGTTCAAATTTTCCTCCTATCTTGCGGTGTGCAAGAATAGGTCTTTTGAGAACGAGAACTAAATCACCAACTTTAAAGGTTCTTGGGCGGACCGAGTCTGTCATGGGCTTGAACCATCTTAGCTTGGTATAGTTCTAAATTCGCTGTCTGCTACAAGTCTTTTCCCTTCCGAGGCTTTCCAATTCTTCTAGTCGTAATTTGGCATTCTCTTCTGTCGTGATTTTGTTTGCAAGCCGCAATCCTGAGTGAAGGAAGTCTGGACCTCTAAGGGTAACACTTGCCTCGGACCCATACACCAGAGCATATGGTGTAGCTTGAGTAGGAGTTCTGAAGGTTGTCCGGTAGGCCCTTAAGGCTTCTAACAATTTCTCGTGCCAATTTCTCTTATTATCGTCCAAAGTCTTCTTTAAAATCTGAACGAGAGTTTTATTAAAAGCCTCAGCCAGGCCATTTACTCTTGGGTAGTAAATTGTTGAATATCTCCAGTCGATTCCGTGTCTCTCGACAAAATTGTTGATTTGTGTGCTTCGAATGCTGACCCATTATCCGAGATGATCCTGCGCGGCACTCCGAAACGGTAGACAACTTGGTTCTTGAAAAATTGTAGCACGTGATGTGCTTTCACTTCTACGAGTGGAACTGCTTCGCCCACTTGGAAAAGTAATCTGTAGTCGCAAGAATGAAGCGATGTCCTTTTGAAGATGGTGGTTCTATTGGACCCACTATATCCGTGCCCCAACATTCGAATGGCCACGACGCAATTGTCGGATGTAGCACATTTGGAGGTTGGTGTAGAACTCACTCCGTGCACTTGGCATTGGTGACAACTCTTGGCGATTTTCATGCGGTCGGTCATCATCGAGGGCCAGTAGTACCCTAGTCTTTTAATTTTCATTTTCATCTTCGGACCCGACTGGTGAGCGCCTCAGAGTCCTGAATGCACCTCTTTAACAATTTCACGGGCCTCGGACCCGCTTAGGCACCTCAGCCACATTTGATTAAAAGACCTTCTATATAATGTATTGTTTATTAATGCGTAGGACAGAGTTCTTTTCTTGATCCGATGGACTAACGACCTATCGTCCGGTAGTTTTCCTGTTTTGTAGGTAATCATTAATGGTTGTCGCCAATCTTCTGTGTTTTCTGTCACTGCTGCAATTGATCCTTTTTCCTTTTCTGATTTGTGTATTGTGTCTATGTCGAGCTGTGATAGGACCTGACGTCCGTGAACCGACACTTCCACTGATTCATCTTGCAAACAGGCAAATTCTTTTACGAGACGGGCTAGCGCATCCGCTAAAGCATTTTATTTTCTGGGAATTTTGTAGATTGTCACATTCGGAATCTGTTCCAACAGCTGTATGACATACTGGAAGTATTGCTCGAGTCTTGGTTTTAAAATTCTGTATTGTCCGGCGATCTGTTGAATGATTAACTGTGAATCCCCGTAGATGTTGATGTCCGTTATCCCCATTTCGAATAGTTAATTCCAATCTCGTTATGAGGGCTTCGTATTACGCTTCGTTATTTGTACACGGCTCCGTCAAGTGGTAGGAGTATCTTAACATCCCCCGCTTCGGTGTTATAAAGATTAGTCCGATCCCCGCCTTCACCGGCACTATCACTTGCAATTCTTCATCTTTATGTGCTCGAAGATGCTCCGTCGAAATACAATTCCCAACGTCGATCATCGGGGTCTTCTAGGTTCATTATTTGTTCATCCGGCAAGTCGTCATTGAGAGGAGATTCGCCGGCAAAGGGTGTGCTGCGAGGAAGTCTCGCTAGGACTTGTCCCTTTACTGCACGAAGAGGCACGAAAGTTATATCGAATTGCAATAATATCATCGACCATCCGCGCAAGTCTGCCGGAAAGCGTTGGACGGGTCATCAAGTATTGCAATGGATTAAATTTCGAAATCAGGTTGACCTTATGAGAAAGCATGTAGTGCCTGAGCTTTTGAGCGGCGAAGATCAGGGCTAAACAGTGCTTTTCAATTGCGGGATACCTTATTTCCGTCGGAAGTAAACGACGGCTTAGGTAGTAAAGAGCATTTTCTTTACCCTCATCATTGACCTGGGCTAACAGGGCTCCGAGAGAGTCGTCTAAAGCCGCGGTATAAAGTATTAGCGGTCTACCTGAGGCCGGGGCTGCTAAGACAGGAGGTGTCATTAAATATTGTTTAATGTCCTCGAAGGCCCTCCGGCATTTCTCTTCCCAAATAAATTTGGCGTCTTTTTAACTAGTGCCGAGAAAGGCCGACACCTACCTGACAAGTTCGAGATAAAGCGTCGAAGATATGTCAACTTCCCTTGAAAAGATCGTAGTTGTTTTAAGGTTCTGGGAGGTGGCATTTCTAAGATAGCTTTAATCTTTTCCGGGTCGATTTCAATTCCACGATGTCGGACAACGAATCCTAAGAATTTCCCGGAGGTGACGCCGAAGGCGCATTTTAAGGGATTCATCTTAAGGTTAAATTGTCTTAATCGTTCGAAAACAATTCTCGAATCATACAGGTGGTTTTCCTTTACTTTTCTTTTGATTACCACATCATCCACGTAGCATTCGACTTGATTGTGGATGAGATCATCAAAAATTCTTGTCATCGCTCTCTGGTAGGTTGCTCTCGCATTCTTCGGTCCAAATGGCATTACCGTGTAGCAATATACCCCGATGGGCGTTACGAATGTCTGTAAGTTTTTCATCTTCTCGGAGCCATTTTTATCTCGGTTGTATCTCGAAGATCCATCCATGAATGAGAATATTTCATGTGTTGAAGCAATGTCGATCATTAATTCTGTGATCGGTAGAGGGAATTCATCTTTTGGACATGCCTTGTTTAAATCTCTGAAATCCACACAAATTCTGATCTGACCATTTTTCTTCCTGACTGGTACCACATTGGCTAACCAAGTCGGGTATTGTTCTTCACGGACAAATTTAGCGTCTATTAGCTTTTTAACTTCAGCTATGACTTGTTGTTCGATTTCTAGACGCATTCTTCTGGACCTTGTTTGGCTGGAACGAAGCGAGGATCCACCCCTAGCTTATGGATCGCGACCTCCGGAGCTAAACTCGGCATCTCATCGTAGCTCCAAGCAAAACAGTCTTTTAAATTCCATTAATAACTTGATTGTTTCTTCGGAGTCTTCTTTATTGAGTAAGGAGCTAACAAAGGTAGGTCTAGGTTCTTCGCTAGTACCTAAGTTAACTTCCGTTAACTCGTCTATTGTAGATTTGATCTCTTCTTCGAATTCTGGTGGAGCGTCTCCAATTTGTAAATCTTCGAGTTCTTCTGTAGTTTTCATGCAGTCTTCATTAGACTCGCAAGTGACAACCATGCAAAATTCAGTATCGTCAACTGATCCTACTGTGCCGAATCCGAGACCATGTTTTGAATTGGGTGGACGACCGGAGTTATTCCATAATTTTTCAAAATGTTGTGATCGACCTTTTGTCCATTGTCGAGGTAAGAAACCACGCTGAATTAAATTTTGAACACAGGGAGAGTACCACTCAAAAGGCAATTCCATTAATTATGATGAAGTAGCATCTTCAAATTGTACATTATTTTCGCGTTTTGAGGAAGGAGCACCACGGTAGAATTTGATGGGCTTTGCACCACCGCTACGTACCTCTTTGACCTCCATACCCTCGACCTTATTAGAATGGATCGGGGTCAGGGTCATAGTATGTACATAGTGGTTAATCTTCTCGTACATCGATTTATATTCTTCGTTTCTTTCATCTTCGAGAGGGATTCTGAATTGCGGCTTCTTCCGACTTATTGTCACTGCTTCTTGTTTGATTTCTTTTTCTTCTTCAGAACTATCTTCCCAATCAACATTGATGGCTGGGTTCCTCTGTCCAATCGTCCTAACGTCACTGCCACGACCTCGTCCCCGACCTCGACCTCGGATGCGAGTTGTGGAGAAACCTTCACCATCTCACCGTAAGGGAGTGGTGAGTGACGTTTGGACTAGAATTTCAGGTTCTTTGTTGTCCCAAATTTCCTTTGCTTCATTTGTTATGGTATCTCTGGAGAAGATTGTTTTCTTCGGCGGTGCATAATAAGCTGCATCTTCATGGATTCCAATTTCATGTACGGAGAACGGTTGTAAGTCACCTTTAATGCACTGTTCCCCTCCATCGTAGTATTTGATGCATTGATGTAGAGATGATGGTACCATCCGGTTTTCATGTATCCACGGTCGACCCAGTAGAGCGTTGAACGATGTTTCTGAATCAATTATGTGAAATTTCGCGGTTGTCTTTGCCAAGTCACCGGTCTTCATTAGTAGTGTTATTGATCCGAGGGCTCTTTCTCCTTTCTGGTTGAATCCTCTTAATAACATTTTGTCCGCTTCGAGCTCGCGAGCATCAATTTCCAAGTATGCTAGCGTTCGAAGATTCATTATACTCGATTGATGCTCCCGGATCCACAAATACTGCGGAGAGCATAAACTTCCCAATTGTAACCGAAATGTACAAGGGTCGGTTGTGGTCTCGCTCGTCCCAAGTAGTAGGTCATTGTCCGTGAAGGTAACACCTCGTTGTTCCTTTAACGAGCAAACCTCATATAAGGAATCTCCAGACATTTGAGCTAAGCAAATTTCTGGATCAAGTAAGACCTTGATCAGAGCTTCTCTCATCTCCTTTGATAAGATGAGAGCGTCGTAGATGCTCAGTTTGGCTGGTAGTTTCCTAAGATGGGCTAGCACGTTGTAGTCCACTTTGTTCTCATGTGCCTCGCTTTCTTCTCGAATGGGTATTTCTTCTGCCGGGGTTGGTTCTTCCTGAACAACCACCTGCTTTCCTTTGTCCTTTGGACCCATTCTCGGAGGTAGAACTCTTCCACTTCTTAAGTTGACTTCGTGATTTCTTCGAATTTAGCATTGAGTTTGCTGGTGTCTCCTTCTGAATTGGAATGACAAGTTCTTCGAGATTAGCTTCGGAGTCTGAAGGCTCTAACTCTATTGTGACTGGAGCTCCTCGAAACTCGCAAATAGATTCATTGCTTGTTGAACTCTCGTAGCCTCCCTGGTGGATGTCTTCTTCGTCATTGTGATCGTCGAGATTGTGTATGATTTGAGAATTGTTATTTGTATCGGAATCGACGTCCGGATTAGGTTGATTGTCGCTAGTTACGTATCGTTAGAAATAGTCAAAACGTAGCCAACGCCATAACCCTCATCATTATAAGATCCCACCGGAGTGGGCAGATAATCATACAGAGTCAGAGGTTCGAGGGATCTCTCCCCCGAATCGGAAACAACTATCCTAGGATAAGCAGCCCCTAGTCTAGCCTTAGGAGCCTTGGTCTTCTCTTCTTCGTCAATTTTCTTCTTTTCTTCAATTGTCTCTTGTTGAGGTTGTTCTTCTATCGCAAGTGATAGCGCCGACTTGACAGTTTTCGAACTCTGAATTGAGGCTCGCACCAAAGCGGTTTGGATGTGATCCAAAACCTTCTTCGAAGACTTTGTCCAAGCGGTAGTCCATCCATCATCAGTCGCATAGGGATCTATCGGAACAATGAAATCCGTCGAGATAACATTGACGGAACCTCCTTTCTGGGGTTCCTTCATGTATTCTTTCGGGATCGTTATATTCCCTTTCCGAAGATTGTCGTTGAGCCAACTTTTGAAGGTAATACAATCTTCTATCTTGTGCCCAAGCATCCGATGGTAAGGGCAAAAGTTGGGATCACCTTTCTTGTCGACTTCTTCTGGTCTTTTAGGCTCGGCCAGTTGGAAATCTGGAGTCTTCATCAGGCTGCGGAACATTTTCGGCAATGCCTCATTCTTGAACGGATACTCCTCGCTCGGGAACTCCCTAAACGTACGTTGTGGACGAGGCGGTTGTTCATACTCGTTGAGATGACCTGATAGCTGGGTCGGGGTTGCCGGTAATTCGGTCGAGGTTCTTCGCGGCCGTTCGACGATATTTGTATCGGTTGCTTGCCTTTATCGACCGCCTGCGACGATCCCGGACTTCTTTTCAAAAGTTTTTACGGGCTTCGTTTGTCCGCTTTATCGGTGAAACTTAATTGCTTCGCCTCCTCTTGCAAGCTTCCGGCCTTGCTTAACAACTTCTCGAAAGTCTTAATAGTAAATCCCTCGAGGAGAAGTGCTATCGGGCCATGGATGCTTTTTAGTAAAATGCCGATCGCATGCTTGTTCTTGTGACTTGTGGCTCACACTTCATACTTAGGTTCCTCCATCGAAGTATGTAGTCCACCAAGGTTTCATTCGGCTTCGTTTCTCTACCACTAAATCACCTATAGTGATGTAGTGCCGAGCTCCGACAAATCGCTTGATGAAGAGGTTCTCTAATTCCGAAAATGTCTTCACCGAACCGTTTGGTAATTCCGCATACCAATCAAAGGAGATCCCCGACGAGCCGGCCGACAAATTGTCGGAAGAGTAAAGCATCACTTCCGCCGGCATTGCAACAAGCGGCACGAAAATGTGCAACATGCTCGCCGAGGATTTCCGGTTCCATCAAAGGTCTTGAACGAGAGGTGGTACAAAGCCTTTCGGATATTGGACAGCGTCGAATTCTTCGGGGTAAGGTCTACCCGTCCGAATGGATGTCCCGCTTTTTGATTGTGCCAAGGCTTCTCGCACTCGCTTGTTCCACCAAGCTCTTGATATCCTTTTCCGAATCATACTTTGTGTTGCATCCTTCTTTAATTGATCATCCCCGTTGACGGATGTAATCTCCTTTCCTCCGTCTACAATGTGAATAACTTCCGGGGGTGTTTCTCTTTGGGGTTGAACCCGACTCCGGAGAGTGGCTAGGGCTGACGCCCATCTCTTCCATCCTTTTTTCCATTTGGGCGATCGTATCATCTTTCTCTTAAAGCTGCCTTCTCATTACTTCTGGTTCTTCTCTTTCTGCGGCTGCAGGAGCACCTTGTGAAGCCGACGAAGCTCGTGTTTCAACCATGTTAATTTCTGCATATTCATTGTCCATGAAATCTGACGAGTCAACTTCATCTCTGAACTTCTCTTCTCTTTCCCTTGCTAGTCGCCGAATATCAGTTCTTAGCTTTTCCATAGCATCTTCCAGTGGTCTTTTCTGTACATCCTCGTAGTTGTCATGCGATAATTGTCAGGTTTCTTTCTCATGAGTCCCCTTTACTGCGGTAGCACTTCTTTCGGACTCAAGTCTCCTGACGAGACTTTCCTTTTCTGGTCGTTGTTTCGGTCTTAATTGGCCATTAGTGGGACGCCATACCATCCTTCTAGCAGTAGAAGGCCTAGGACCGGATGGTCTGTCAGCTGAATGCCGGAAGGTGGTATCCTCCACCGATCCGTAAACCCGAAACAACAACAGGTGGACTAGCCTTCATCTTCTTATTAGGCTCTTCGCGGCGATGGCAGATTCTACTCGTGGCCCAAGACGGGATTTGGCCGGCACCCGTCCTATCCTTCTTAAAATTTCCGATACGAGGCATTTTTCTTTCTTTGCCAACTTCTCAATCACAGTCTGTAGTCGGGCAAATGGTGTAATCCTTGCCCTTTTCTTTCTGTTGTCGCTATAATATGCGGGCCGAGGTAATGTAGAGGCAATCCTGCGGACATTTTCCTCGTCAGCTGCGGCGGAAAGGGGATGGAATCTACTTCCTTCCAAAAGGGGTGTATATTCAGACAATGGTATGTATTCAGGTAGTGGTGTGTACTCAGGGATTTCTTCTAAGAAAGCGACTTCAGCAGCTCTGGCCTTCCTGGCAATCTTCCTGCCTCGTTTCTCCTCCGAGTCCGTGTTAGGGGTGGAACCATTGAGCTGGACCCAATTTCAAAAACAGAAGGTCATGCACGGAAATCTGTACCCTCCACGGTAACATGCTCGTTACAAATTTGAACTTCCTTCCGCTTCAGCTTGGCGGGAGCCGGGGTAGGTGCAGAGACGACTAGACCAGTGGGGGTAGAGATAACGGTCCTCCTTTGGACAGCGGTATTCCTCTCAGCTGGAATCCTTTGCAGGGGAGGAAACTCTTGAGTTGACTTAAGGTTGAACTCAATCATGGGTTTCTCAGTTTCTGGCACTTTGTCCATTAGTGCAAAAAGGGTAACATCAGCGATCTTGACATTTGTGTTCTCGAATCCTTGTCCAAACCGGATGATCCCATTGTCGGGCAGTTCATCCTTGTAAACAGTGAAGTCCAGTCCATTGGTGAAGGAGAAAATCAGTTTTGGGGCTTCCATTTCTGCAAGGTAGATTCTAATTATCAGTCCCGAGTTATGCTTCTTCTCATCAGGACGAAAAGAAAGGAAACGAAAAGTGTCCGAACACATTCTTGTTCATGTATATTTGTTAAAAGAGTCATTCATTAGAGGGTTTGTTTATTTAGGACGGAATGTTCAAAGGTGTAGAGAAGGTAATGAATCTAATTCAGAGTTGGAAAGGAAAAGAAAGTCTTACGCAAGACTTCTCGACTCGAAGGATCACTCCTAAACTAACACCTATTGGGGGTCCACCCCACCTAAGAAATGAGGTAAAAGGATCTCGGAACCTCTCTGTTTAGGGGTGTCTAAACAGTGGCTCCTAAATCCGAGAGAATGTTGGCTATACTCGTTCAAGGTAGAAATGAACATAATATTCCAACGGAAAGAAGGGTAGTTTGATCCATTAGGGACATGGATACACTACCGATTTTTGAAAGCAGAACTATTTGATTAAAAATGGAGAGAGGAATTGTCCCCAGCGGAGTCGCCAGAAATTGTCGGCGAATTTTTATATTTTAAATTTTTAAATATATATATAATTTAGAAAGTAGTATTTGATTTTGAAAATAACTTTTAAATTTGAAAATTTTAAGATATGAAATCAAACCGATCTCGCATCCCGAATAGTTTATATAAACGAGCAACCGCACTTCAAGCCTAGTGTATCTATCTCGAAGAATAGACACACTTGCTTGATAATGAGGCTCGATTAAATAAACTAGAAAGGTTCATGACATCCGTTTGTTCTGCGAACCAATTTTATAAGCCGACAAATTCCCCCGTTTAATATGAAAACATTAAATAGGGTTTATATTACCTAGGTTCTTAAAATTCCTTATAAGGGCAAGCCCACTATAGTTAATTACATCTTAAGTGACGGGAATCACCTAAGAAAACTCTCGATAATAATCGGTAGTTACGCTCTCAAGAATTTCAAAGTTTAAGTTTTCAAGTGATTGAATTTTAGAATTTGATGGGGAATGGGTCAAGTTTGGAACATTTTGTTTTGGGAATTCAAAGGAAGAAAGGTAGGATAAATCATAGATTCGAAGCGAACTTCGGTAATTTCCAGACTATCCTATTGTTTGGCTTGAATTTAGGAAAGTCCTAATGTTTATTTAGTATTTTGATCTTGCCAATTTTAATTAGTTAGGACTTATATTTGTATGATAAAATCATACAAATTGCCTTGAAGATGTTAGGATTTATGTCGTACCAAACGACTACCCCAGAGTCCTAAGACCGGTTAGGGCTTAATTTACATGACATGATCATGCAAATGCCTAACGAAAAGTTGAGGATTTATGTTGCAGCTAAGCGAACTACCTCGAAGTCCTATAGCTTGGTTATTTAATTCTAAGAAAGTTTCTGTTGAAGTAGACTCGGGTTTCTTGATGACGATGGTCGTCTTGCCCATCATGCTCAGAGCTCCTTGTTGTTGTAGTGGTTTAGTTTTAGAAGTCATAAATCGGGGAGGTGAGAAAAGTGTTCTGGTTTAGAGAAAATCTTAAAATCCGAGTGTTTTTAATATTTTAATTAAACAAATCTTAAAGTTGATTATAACAACACCGGTTAAGATCCCACGGTTCCATCCTTCGGCATCGTTATTTTTATCGGATTCACTTAGTCCGGATGAATTTGCTAAACTCGACTTGAATGAGTTCCACACTTTCATTTAGGCCGTGGGAAATCCCGTTAGCAACACGTAGGTTACATCATCCGAGGTATTCCTGATCATGCAACAAGACGTTTTAATTTAGTTGTAGTTGTAGTTTTGTTGTTCTGTTTGTGATTAAATTTTGAGTTATTTTATATTTTGAGATGTTGTGGCGGTGAATTTTATCTTGTAATGACTTTTAATTTAGTTTTGGTTTCAGTTTTAGGGGCTATCCTAAAGGTGTGGGTTTTCATGCAACAGTTGTTTATCATGCGAGAAAAGTAAGTGCGATGCGATTAAATAAATTGCGATAAGGTAAATTGCGATAAAATAAAAGCGTACACGGAGGGTCTTCCCGTCATCCCAAGTCGCACTTAAAACACAATTAGAATATTTAAGTATTTAAAGCAGATTCCTAGGTAAAGCTAAGGGAAGGATTATGGTTTTCTACCAAGTTCCTAATCCTATAACTAGTCACCTCCTATGACGTCTAGGTTCTTGTATTTTAGTTTGAGGACGATTTTCTTCATCAAAGAACAACTAAGTTCAATTGTTCTTATAAATATCCTATCATATCGAGGAAGTGCTTAAGACGAGTCTTAAACATCTTTTCAATATTTCTAGGATTGTTTTAAGTCCAAGAGAATTTAGTTATACAGATGAATTAATTGTCCGGGAGTTCAAATTTGTTGTCTTGCTTAGTGAACTAGGACGTTTGAATATCCTATGAATGAAATAACACTTCATTTAACACTCCTTTTAAGAGTTCTTTTGAGGGCAAATGGATGTTCAAGTGGTTTATGATTTAATTTTAGTTAATGGATTTAAGTTTGGAATAGTGTTCAAGTTGTTTTAGATTTATTTTGAATTCTTCATGTCTTAGGTGATGTTATATTTAATTTAATTTAATTTAATTTAATTTAACTTAATTTAATTTAATGTGGTTTAATTTAATTTAATTTAATTTAAGTTAATTTAATATAATATGATTTAGCTTAATTTAATTTAATTTGATTTAATTTAATTTGGTTTAGTTTTAATTTTAATTTAATTTGTTTAATTTAATTTAATTTAATTTTTTTAATTTAATCTAATTTAATTTAATTTAATTTAATTTAATTTAATTTATTTAATTTAATTTAATTTGATTTAATGTGTTTTAATTTAATTTAATTTAATTTAATTTAATTTTTTATTTTTAATTTAATATTTTATTTTAAATGGGTTTGCTTTAAATAATTTAACTTTAATTTAATTTAATGATTAAGTCTTTTAGCATTTTAAATCTTAAACTTGGATTATCATTTTAATTAGGAATTAAATATTATTGGGATGATTAATTTAGGGATTCTTAAATTAAAGAACAAATCTCTTCCTAATAATATCCATATTTTAATAATTCCAAATTTTTTATTATTCTTCCAAATTTAATTAATTATTTTATTAAGGTTCATTTTAATTATTTTTGAATTGTTTAATAGGTTTCTACCCTTTAATTATTTAAATTTCAATCATCCAAATCAGATTTAGATCAAATATTTTACTCTTTCATTTTATTAAGCCTAAAGTTTTAATTAAAGGTTAAAATTTTAATTACCATTTTGCCCTTCAAGCTTAATAATTTCATAACTCACTAAATTGAGCTCAAATGAATTTGAAATTTTTATGTGACTTCACTCATATGTCAATGAAGACATTAGAGGAGAAAATGTGATTTTTCTGTATTTAATTTATTTATGTAATTATTTTTGGTGGAAAATAAGGATTTCCAAGGAAAATTTAATAATATGACCAAGGGAAAGTTTCTGTCCTTAAGAAAATTATGGGACATTTCTAATGACCAGAGGACCATTTGGACCAATTTTGGTGATTTTTTGAATTATATTCTTTTTATTATAATTATTTAGATTTTTGGAGTATTAATTAATTTAAAAATAAAATACAAGTTGAAAAATGAATTTTATATTTTTCAAAAATCTCTCTGATATCAAGGAAATCAAAGAACCAATTTTTACAATTTTCTAATTTTCCTTTGATTTATTAGAATTATTTTAGTGGAAATGCTAGAAAATACATTTTTTTTTATTTTAAAATTACCCTAGGGCTTTAAAATTTAATAACTCATCATAGAGACCTAGGAAAAATATGGGATTTGTTCCTAAGTGATTAAAATTTAAAATGTGACATTTTGGTGAATTTAATTATTTTTGTGATTTTTATTATTTTTTAATTATTAAAATATTAAAATAATGCAAAAAATCAACTTTTTTAGAAAATTGAAATTTTAATTTTATTAAATTCCCCTAATATCAGAGAGGCTCCAAAACCAATTTGGTGAATTTTTGAAAAGCATTTTGAAAGTTATGAATTTTTAAAGTTTAAATTGGCTAAATGGCTTAATCGACCTCATTTGATAGGGCTTACCAAACCCGATTGACTTCAAACTTTTATGGTGGGTTCCTCTGATCCTAAAGGTCAGTGGAGAATTGCAAGTCAATTTGATGCATGATTAGCTCTAATTAATTAAAGACCTATTTAGGGTGTTTAAGCCAATTAGGGTTATTCCAAGTGAATTAATTCAAAACCTATTTTTCCTAGGGTCCTTTGGTCATAAGAAACATCACCAAATTTTCCTAGAATTTATTTCACAACATGCTAATTATTGGATTTAAAATACTCAAAACGGCAACATGAATTTGAAAAATCAATAACTTCTCGTAAGAATGGCCTCCGACTTTGGAAAATTCGGGGAATGTTCCCAAGTTCGAGGCTTCAAAAGCCCTATGGTCTCATGCCATGGTGAATTTCCTATATGCATGGAGAATTAAAACAATGCGAGAGGGTAAATAAATCATTAAAAATAAAATACTTGGATGAAATTAAATGATTTCTTTTCCACATTATTCTCCTACGTTCACTCGAGCAAGAGGGTATTTTTATTTTATTTTTCCGATTTTTCTACACAAAGTTATGCATTTTTGAAGTTTAGGGAATTAAATAAATCAGAAAATCCCTATTTTTCTACTTATCCGAGTCGGCGCCGCGTCAACCTTAGCATCTCCGAAGCGCCGCGTGTCATCTTCTGATTCGGTGCCGCCAGCTGACTCAGCGCTCCAGGGCCCCGCGGTTCACGTACCATCGCGCTGTTCGGCTCGATCCAGACCATCCGCTTGATACACGCTCGATCCGACGGCTCCCAGTCATCGTCTACGACTGGTGTGCACCCGTGACCGTCAACCTTCTAGCCCTAATTTCTCACTCGATTCTCAACAGATTTATGTGTTCTTATGCTCTATGGATTCGTCTTGAGGAGACGAACACATCCATACGGTAAACATGTATTTAAATTGACTCAAATTAAAAGGAGAATCTGCTGGAAGCTCGGGAAGAAGAGTGAGTCCATACCTTTGCTCGGAGAAGTGAAGCTTCGATCCGAGAGTTGTGTCACCTTCTATTGGGTCCAAGTAAGCTCCGGATGAAGTCCCTTGGCTCGGTGAATTGTCCAGCTATGAAAGTGACCACGGCCGATCACAAAGCTTGGAGTCTGGAACAGATGGGTGGCCTGGGGATGGGGCTTTCAGTGGGAAACTTCTCCTCTTGGTCTAGTGAAGGTGTAGGACCAATCAATTTGGGGGTTGGCTCACTGTGGAGAAGTGTCCTGGTTTTGGGCTTGGATTTCAACTACGAGATTGAGCTCACGGAGAGGAAATGGCGGGGGATTTCGGTGGGGATCGAGTTCTCTATGTGTGGGGAGTAGTACGGAACAATTTTGGCGAGTTTCCTTAAGGTTTGTTTCAGCACCCTTCATGGCCGAGAGGGGGTGGTGTTTAAATAGAGGTGGCTGGAGAGCCTCACGGGGGATGACCAAGGGTTGGGATCGTTGCTCTTGGCATGGGAAGAACGGCCATGGTGGCCATTGGGCATGGGGCGGCTCGGCGAGTGAGAATTCCAAGTTTGGGCTCACATGTGAGCTCTCGGCACTGGTGGTTTCCGGCGGTACGTGGTGGCTGGCCGGCCGGGGTCGGAGTCACCCTCGAGGTCGAGTGGGTCGAGGCTGGAAGTTGGTGAAGGCAATTGGGCTTAGACATGTGTAAAGTGTTTGGATTGAAATGGAATGGGGGGAAGGCTATACTTGGCTAGGTTTGGTCAACCCATTTGTTTGGGCTGGGTTCACCTCCCCATGGCTAGCCTTGGGCTGAGAAAATCAGTTAGGCTAGCTGGTCAAAAGGTGGTGAGGTCTCTTTCTAAGAATATTTAGATTAAATCTTGGTTAAGGGGAAACATGCTTAAGGCTAATGAATTTTAGGAGGTGGTTAAAGGACCTCCTCCTTTTGCCATTTAAGAGGGTTGACCACTTAGAAATCCTCATGGCTTGCCAATGGCTTACATGTGGCTTCATGGCTCCATGTGGCTTGGGAAAAGATTGGGTCAATTTCATGAAAAGGGATATTATGGATTTTGGTATTTTAATGGAAATTGTTATGGGGCTTGATTTGGAATTGTTTAATTGATGATTTTGAAACTTAGGGGTGATTTTGATTAAATGGACGATGAGGGGAAGTGTCATGTGGGCTTTAGGATGATTTGGGCTTTTGAATTTGATGGAAGTGGGCTTTTAGGAAGGTTTAAGGGAAGTGGGCTTTTTGATTTTAGGATGGGCATTTGGGTGAAAATTTTGTGAAGGACCATGTCAAATAAATGTTGGGTTTGATTTATGGATGTGTCATGAGTGATTTGAAGCAAGTTGGGAGTGATTTGGGTTTGAATTGGGTTGGATTTGGGCTTTTTGGTGAATGGGCCAATATAGGTCAAATTGGGCTAACTTGGGCCAATGTTGGGCTAGGGTTGAAATTGATGTAAAATAAATATTGGGAAATGTTTATGGGAGTGTTTCAAAGAGGTTTTGGCTTTGGTTGGGTTTTGATTTTGAGGTTTGGGCCTATTTGGGCTAGGTTTGGGTTTAGGTCAAAATTGGGCCTTTTGATTTTGGGTTGAATTTGAGTGGGGTTTGGGTCTAAATTTTGGGCAAATAATGTTAGTGTTTTGTTTATGGGGATGTTAAGGAAGGTTTAGAAAAGATTTGGGGTTAATTGAAGTTGAATTGGGTGAGTTTGGGCTAAGTTTGGGTCATGGGTCCAAAATGGGCTTTAAGGCCAAAAGTGAAATTGGATCCAAATGTCAATCAAATTGGACTTGGATTCAGTCTAGATTGGTGTTGGGGATGTTGAATTGAAGTTTAGAATTGAATTGGACCAGAATTTGAGTCAATTGGGTAGGTTTGGTTTGACATTGGGTTCATTTTGGGTTAAAATGGCTCAAGTGGGGGTTTTGATAAAAGTGGGGTACATTGACAAAATTGGCCCATGGTGTAGTTGAACAAAATGAAATTGGAAATATTTGGGATTTTCTGGAATTTTTTGGGAATTTTCTGAATTTTTGGATTTTTTGGTTAAGAGGGGTATTTTGGGTATTTGGAGGGTATTGGGAGGTATTTTTGGAATTTTTGGTATTTTTGGCTATGAATGATCAATTTGAGTGATGTGGGAATGTTTGGGATTGGTCTTGAGTATTTTTGGGTGATTTGGAGATTTTAGAAAATTTAGGTAATTTCAGGGGTATTGGGTAAGCTTAGGTGGGTGTAGGGTCCGGGTGTCAAAAATTGAAAATTTGTAAAATTGAAGATTGGATGAATGTAAGTGGAATGAAATCATTTTGGTTGAGCCATGAAGCCATATCAAGCCCACATGAGCCATGAAGGGACTCATTTGAGGCACCCGCTATGTTGTTCCTAACCTCTTGCGCGAGGGCTTAGGGGTTAAGGACCATCCATGTGAATCACCTTCATGAGTCAGGAGGTCAAATTGGGTATGGGTGTGGTTTTAAGAGGTGTGTGAAAGTGTAGTGCATAGGTGTAGTGTGTGTGTAAGTCAACCCTTCACCAGACCAGGCCACCCAGGGCAGTCCTAAGGCCAAAGAATCCTATAGGAACTCATCCTTTAAACATCCACATTTGATTTCAACCCTCTAGGTGATTAGGGGTCTACAACCAAGTTTGTGGAGTTTGCAGGGAGTTAAGAAGTGGTTTGAATTTCTAAGTGGTGGGTCCCAATTCTAATCCTCTAGGATAGTCGAAAGGAAAAGCCTAAGGCTAGATCCTAAGTACTAAGAGAAGAAGAGAAGACCTCATCGAAAATGAGGTCGACAAATGGACCCCCAATAGGTGTGGTGTGCTAACCAAGCACACCGCGCGTATTGGCGTTGACCGAAAAGATCAACAAAACCAACACAGATGTCCAAGTGACAAACTTAGGACGAAGTAGAAGAGTTTCCGCTGGGGAGTGTCAAGTATATCTCTGAGATTGGAGATTCCTGAACTCTCGCTGGGGAAGGGAAAAGGAGGTGAATCCCAAATCACATGATCTGGGGGAAATTCGATTTAGATTTTAGTTATTTCAGTTTAAGTTTTGATGTGTAAGTTCAGATTTTAGTTTGAGTTTCAATTTAGATTGAAGTTTTGTCAACATTAATTTGAAGGGATTTGATTTGAAATGAAAATTGGAATTTTATGGTTTTGGATGTAACATCCTCAACCTCAAAAGAAAATTCAATTGATTGGATTGAATCATTACAATGAGGAGAGATCTCAGAGCTATGTGGTATTGGATGTAAAATCCTTAACCTCAAGAGTTTGATTTTGATGTATTTCATTGCGATAGGGAAAGAGTCCTAATAGCAATACGATCTCGGATGTAAAATCCTCGACCCCAAGAGTTTGATTTTGATGTATTTCATTGCAATAGGGAAAGAATCCTAAAGCAATGCGGTCTCGGATGTAAAATCCTCGACCCCAAAGGTTTAATTTTGATGTATTTCATTGCAATCGGGAAAGAATCCTAAAGCAATGCAATCTCGGATGTAAAATCCTCGACCCCAAAGGTTTAATTTTGATGTATTTCATTGCGATAGGGAAAGAATCCTAAAGCAATGCAGTCTCGGATGTAAAATCCTCGACCCCAAAGGTTTAATTTTGATGTATTTCATTGCAATAGGGAAAGAATCCTAAAGCGATGCGATCTCGGATGTAAAATCCTCGACCCCAAAGGTTTAATTTTGATGTATTTCATTGCGATAGGAAAAAATCCTAAAGCGATACGGTCTCGGATGTAAAATCCTCGACCCCAAAGGTTTAATTTTGATGTATTTCATTGCCATAGGGAAAGAATCCTAAAGCAATGAAGTCTCGGATGTAAAATCCTCGACCCCAAAGGTTTAATTTTGATGTATTTCATTGCAATAGGGAAAGAATCCTAAAGCAATGCAGTCTCGGATGTAAAATCCTCGACCCCAAAGGTTTAATTTTTTGATGTATTTCATTGCGATAGGGAAAGAATCCTAAAGCAATGCAGTCTCGGATGTAAAATCCTCGACCCCAAAGGTTTAATTTTGATGTATTTCATTGCGATAGGGAAAGAATCTTAAAGCAATGCAGTCTCGGATGTAAAATCTTCGACCCCAAAGGTTTAATTTTGATGTATTTCATTGCGATAGGGAAAGAATCCTAAAGCGATACGGTCTCGGATGTAAAATCCTCGACCCCGAAAGGTTTAATTTTGAATTTTGATTTTGCAAGGATTTGTAGTGTCGATTTGAAAAGTGTGGAATTTTGGTGTTTCGAGAATTTCATGAAAGTTGTAAAAGACTTTCATGGAATGAAATAGATTAGGAGGGAATATGTAGATGCTACATATCCTATTCGAAAGAGTTGATCGAAAGTTGCTGGTTTGGATTGGATATAATTCCTCGCCATCAGATTCGATCCGTGTTAATGGAATCAACCGCTTCCATCCAGACAAGGGAGAGAGTAGAACGGATTGGATTTCAGATTTGGAAGGTTGAGTTTGAATTTGATTGAGGTTTGATTTGAGATTTGGAAAGTTGAATTTGAAATTTGATTTAAAATTTGTGTTCATTTTGTTTGTCTTTTAACGATTCAAATTTTATTTTATTGTGAATTTGGAGTTTATTATTTTTTAGATTTTCAAGAAAAGTTTTCTTTTATTCTTTTGTTTCTTTTCTGTTCTTTGTTCGAAGTTCATTTAACTTTTAATGGCGTTTCCCAGTCAATTTGCACAAAAGAGGTGAAGGCCAAAATTGTGACATGGTCACTTTCATTCCAATCATGTTGAAGATACATCATACAACTCGATCTGGAATACATCTCATACAATCCATATAGACTCAAAACGGACTATGTATGATCTTTGCCGATCCATCCAAAAAGGTATCACGTCAAAAATCCATGTACGAATAGTGAGGTACATGGTCGATAACATCACCTTCCAAGCCATCCTTGGCAAGGATGCCGTATGGATGTACGTTGGAGGTGTGATATTTTCCATGTAACTCACGGCTCGTAAGGCGGAGGCTTTCTAACTCCGGGTCACGGCTGGAAGTGTTAAGGTGCTTTCCTGTCGTCCATCCTTCGAAAGTAGCTCGAGATCCGCTTCACCTGGTACTCCCGTATGCAATGTTTAGCGACATCTGCTCCGTTGCCCTTTAGTATCATGACGGAACCTACCGGTAGTGGTATCTTTACTGACCCTCGGAACTCACCTGGGCCTGCTATCCGGAGGTCAGATCCGAACATGATATTACACTCGTTTAGAAAAGAAAGCGTGCGAAAAGGTCGACAAAGTCATGGTGATCTATGTACGGGGGTATGCGGTCACCCTTCTTGTAAATATTAATGATGCAGCTGTTGGGTATGCAATCTGCTGCGGTACCCTCCATGCTATCATTCTTTTTACCATCCTTTTAATGACTAATGGCATTGGATCCACACGGCCATGACGGAGTATCCTCGGTGGGTTTCCCTTCTGTTTTACTGCGAAGTTGTAGCGGCATCCACATTGTATTGTAATTCTCCCCTTCCCCGGCATCCATCTCCGGGGTTCGAGTAAGTGTTTTCTCTTAGGTGACCCTGCTCGGCCCATCTTTTTCAAATCCGGATGCGATCCACGATTTGTTGTTGTTCGTATTCGAGAACACGTACGTATGTAGCTCGAGGCCTTCTAGTATGCCGATCCTCCTCGCCTCTCGATTCTCTCGAAGTATTCAAAAGTTTTATTCTTGACATTCCGTATTCTTTCTAGCTCGTGATTCAGGATAATTTGCAAATGGCGAGGCTCGGTGACGTCACTGTGGGATATATGGCTCAATCCCTTCACGTTCTCCTGCATACCTTCGCTCCTCGGGGATGATGTCCGTCGGGACATCCTCCGGGGTTGCTTCTGCAACAAGGTCATGCATTACTGGTGATTTTATCTGGTGGCGTAGTAGCCTTCTTTCTTCTGTTCTTCTTGAGATTTCCCTGGTCTCTTCTATTATCCTCGGAGCTGGCCTCCTTTCTTCAGGTTCCTGGTGAATTGGTGTCCTTGAAGTGTATGTACTAGCAGTAGCAACTGCCTCGTCGCGCTGGTCCGCTGCTAATTTAGTTAACATCTTGCGGATACGACGATTTTTGTTTCTTCGTTGAGTTGCTGTGAGAGTAGCTCTTCGTACTTCTCGAGTTTCGTGGGCGCGGCGCCGACAAGCTCGCCCTCTGGCTGTAGAGACTACGGACTTGATTCTCTTGTCCTCTTCGGTGTTTGTTTTTCTATTCTTCTTGCTTGGATTAGTGGCTTGGGCCACCCACTTTCATTCTTGTCCGGTCGGGCGGCTCCTCTCGGTCACACTGGGACCCGGTCACTTTCCTCGTATTGCGAGGCCTGCTGGTGCGAAGTCCGAGTCGATCTCTATTATCGCTCCATCTTTCACCCTCTTTTCGTCGAGTGCAAGGCTTACGCCATTTCTAAAGTTCGGGACCAACCGCCGGTTCGACATTTCCTGCGAAAAGACAAGGAAAAGGATCGGGGGTCGTACTAAGAACAAGAACATTAAGAAAATGTTTATTAAAGACAGTTTTTTTTTATTACTTTTGTATTTTTCAATTTAACAGGAATGAAGTGGGATAAGATCAGGAAAGAGATTTTGACATGGAAGAGGAAACAAGGAAAACTTCATTATCATGATTTTATTTATTTTAGCTCATTTTTATTATTTTTGGGTTCGGACCCAGTCATAAGTAATTACTTCACCCGTGCTTCTAGGGATGGAAAATTCATTCCTTCGAAACATCGGGTAAGCGTAATACTTCTTCGAGTATCGTCCATTGATCGGAAGCATATGTCGTTCCCCTTGGCAGGTTCACTAGCCGGTAGGAGCCTCTGAGTAGGTCGCCTCAACCACAAACGGTCCCTCCCAGTGGGTTCGAATTTTCCTCCTATCTTGCGGTGTACAAGAATAGGTCTTTTGAGAACGAGAACTAAATCACCAACTTTAAAGGTTCTTTGGCGGACCGATCCGTCATGGGCTTGAACCATCTTAGCTTGGTATAGTTCTAAATTCTGCTGCGTGCAAGTCTTTTCCCTTCCGGGCTTTCCAATTCTTCTAGTCGTAATTTGGCATTCTCTTCGTCGTGATTTTGTTTGCAAGCTGCAATCTGAGTGAAGGAAAGCTGGACCTCTAAGGGTAACATCTTGCCTCGGACCCATACACCGGAGCGTAAGGTGTAGCTTGAGTAGGAGTTACGAAGGTTGTCCAGGTAGGCCCATAAGGCTTCCAACAATTTATCGTGCCAATTTCTCTTATTATCGTCCAAAGTCTTCTTTAAAATCTGAACGAGAGTTTTATTAAAAGCCTCAGCCAGGCCATTTGCTCTTGGGTAGTAAATTGTTGAATATCGCCAGTCGATTCCGTGTCTCCTGACAAAATTGTTGATTTGTGTGCTTCTGAATGCTGACCCATTATACGAGATGATCTCGCGCGGCACTCCGAAACGGTAGACAACTTGGTTCTTGAAAAATTGTAGCACGTGATGTGCTTTCACTTCTCCGAGTGGGCCGCCTCGCCCACTTGGAAAAGTAATCAGTAGCTGCAAGAATGAAGCGATGTCCTTTTGAAGATGGTGGTTCTATTGGACCCACTATATCCGTGCCCCAACATTCAAATGGCCACGACGCAATTGTCGGATGTAGCACATTTGGAGGTTGGTGTAGAACCACTCCGTGCACTTGGCATTGGTGACGGCTCTTAGCGATTTTCATGCGGTCGGTCATCATCGAGGGCCGGTAGTACCTAGTCTTTTAATTTTCATTTTCATCTTCGAGACCCGTCAGTGAGCGCCACGGAGTCCCGAATGCACCTCTTTAACAATTTCACGGGCCTCGGACCCGCTTAGGCACCTCAGCCACATTTGATCAAAAGACCTTCTATATAATGTATTGTTTATTAATGCGTAGGACAGAGTTCTTTTCTTGATCTGATGGACTAACGACCTATCGTCTGGTAGTTTTCCTGTTTGTAGGTAATCTATTAATGGCTGTCGCCAATCTTACGTGTTTTCACATCCTCGTTGCAATTGATCCTTTTTCCTTTTCGATTTGTGTATTGTGTCACATGTCGAGTCGTGATAGGACACGACGTCCGTGAACCGACACTTCCATCGATTCATCTTGCAAACGAGCAAATTCTTTTACGAGACGGGCTAGCGCATCCGCTAAAGCATTTTATTTTCCGGGAATTTTGTAGATTGTCACATTCGGAATCCGTTCCAACAATTTGTATGACATACTTGGAAGTATTGCTCGAGTCTTGGTTTTAAAATTTTGTGCTGTCCGGCGATCCGTTGAATGATTAACCGTGAATCCCCGTAGATGTTGATGTCCGTTATCCCCATTTGAATAGTTAATTCCAATCTCGTTATGAGGGCTTCGTATTCGCTTCGTTATTTGTACACGGCTCTGTCGAGTGGTAGGAGTATCTTAACATCCCCGCTTCGGTGTTATAAAGATTAGTCCGATCCACTGCCTTACAGGGCACTCATCACTTGCGATTCTTCATCTTTATGTCTTGAAGATGCTCCGTCGAAATACAATTCCCAACGTCGATCATCGGGGTCTTCTAGGTTCATTATTTGTTCATCCGGCAAGTCGTCATTGAGAGGAGATTCCGCCGCGAAGGGTGTCTTTGCGAGGAAGTCCGCTAGGACTTGTCCCTTTACGGCACGAAGAGGCACGAAAGTTATATCGAATTGCAATAATATCATTGACCATCTGGCAAGTCTGCCGGAAAGCGTTGGACGGGTCATCAAGTATTGCAATAGATTAAATTTCGAAATCAGGTTGACCTTATGAGAAAGCATGTAGTGCCTTAGCTTTTGAACGGCGAAGATCGGAGGCTAAACGGTGCTTTTCAATTGCGGGATACCTTATTTCCGTCGAAGTAAACGACGGCTTAGGTAGTAAAGAGCATTTTCTTTACCCTCATCATTGACATCAGGCTAACGGGGCTCCGAGAGAGTCGTCTAAAGCCGCGGTATAAAGTATTAGCGGTACACGAGGCCGGGGCTGCTAAGACAGGGAGGTGTCATTAAATATTGTTTAATGTCCTCGAAGGCCCTACGGCATTTCTCTTCCCAAATAAATTTGGCGTCCTTTTTAACTAGTGCCAGAAAGGTCGACACCTACCGACAAGTTCGAGATAAAGCGTCGAAGATATGCCGACTTCCCTTGAAAAGATCGTAGTTGTTTTAAGGTTACAGGAGGTGGCATTTCTAAGATAGCTTTAATCTTTTCCGGGTCGATTTCAATTCCACGATGTCGGACAACGAATCCTAAGAATTTCCGGAGGTGACGCCGAAGGCGCATTTTAAGGGATTCATCTTAAGGTTAAATTGTCTTAATCGTTCGAAAACAATTCTCAAATCATACAGGTGGTTTTCCTTTACTTTTCTTGTGATTACCACATCATCCACGTAGCATTCGACTTGATTGTGGATGAGATCATCAAAAATTCTTGTCATCGCTCTCTGGTAGGTTGCTCCTGCATTCTTCAGTCCAAATGGCATTACTGTGTAGCAATATACCCCGATCGGCGTTCGAATGCTGTAAGTTTTTCATCTTCTGGAGCCATTTTTATCTGGTTGTATCCTGAAGATCCATCCATGAATGAGAATATTTCATGTGTTGAAGCAATGTCGATCATTAATTCTGTGATCGGTAGAGGGAATTCATCTTTTGGACATGCCTTGTTTAAATCTACGAAATCCACACAAATTCCGATCCGACCATTTTCTTCTCGATCGGTACCACATTGGCTAACCAAGTCGGGTATTGTTCTTCAGCGGACAAATTTAGCGTCCTATTAGCTTTTTAACTTCGGCTATGACTTGTTGTTCGATTTCTAGACGCATTCTTCTGGGACCTTGTTTGACTGGAACAGAAGCAGGATCCACCCCTAGCTTATGGACTGCGACCTCTGGAGCTAAACCTGGCATCTCATCGTAGCTCCAAGCAAAGCAGTCTTTAAATTCCATTAATAACTTGATTGTTTCTTCGGAGTCTTCTTTATTGAGTAAGGAGCTAACAAAGGTAGGTCTAGGTTCTTCGCTAGTACCTAAGTTAACTTCCGTTAACTCGTACTATTGTAGATTTGATCTCTTCTTCGAATTCTGGTGGAGCGTCTCCAATTTGTAAATCTTCGAGTTCTTCTGTAGTTTTCATGCAGTCTTCATTAGACTCGCAAGTGACAACCATGCAAAATTCAGTATCGTCAACTGATCCTACTGTGCCGAATCCGAGACCATGTTTTGAATTGGGTGGACGACCGGAGTTATTCCATAATTTTTCAAAATGTTGTGATCGACCTTTTGTCCATTGTCGAGGTAAGAAACCATGCTGAATTAAATTTTGAACACAGGGAGAGTACCACTCAAAAGGCAATTCCATTAATTCGATGAAGTAGCATCTTCAAATTGTACATTATTTTCAGTTTTGGAGGAAGGAGCACCACGGTAGAATTTGATGGGCTTTGCACCACCGCTACGTACCTCTTTGACCTCCATACCCTCGACCTTATTAGAATGGATCGGGGTCATAGTATGTACATAGTGGTTAATCTTCTCGTACATCGATTTATATTCTTCGTTTCTTTCATCTTCGAGAGGGATTCTGAATTGCGGCTTCTTACGACTTAGAAATCCTCCTTTTGCCATTTAAAGAGGGTTGACCACTTAGAAATCCTCATGGCTTGCCAATGGCTTACATGTGGCTTCATGGCTCCATGTGGCTTGGGAAAAGATTGGGTCAATTTCATGAAAAGGGATATTATGGATTTTGGTATTTTAATGGAAATTGTTATGGGGCTTGATTTGGAATTGTTTAATTGATGATTTTGAAACTTAGGGGTGATTTTGATTAAATGGATGATGAGGGAAGTGTCATGTGGGCTTTAGGATGATTTGGGCTTTTGAATTTGATGGAAGTGGGCTTTTAGGAAGGTTTAAGGGAAGTGGGCTTTTTGATTTTAGGATGGGCATTTGGGTGAAAATTTTGTGAAGGACCATGTCAAATAAATGTTGGGTTTGATTTATGGATGTGTCATGAGTTATTTGAAGCAAGTTGGGAGTGATTTGGGTTTGAATTGGGTTGGATTTGGGCTTTTTTGGTGAATGGGCCAATATAGGTCAAATTGGGCTAACTTGGGCCAATGTTGGGCTAGGGTTGAAATTGATGTAAAATAAATATTGAGAAATGTTTATGGGAGTGTTTCAAAGAGGTTTTGGCTTTGGTTGGGTTTTGATTTTGAGGTTTGGGCCTATTTGGGCTAGGTTTGGGTTTAGGTCAAAATTGGGCCTTTTGATTTTGGGTTGAATTTGAGTGGGTTTTGGGTCTAAATTTTGGGCAAATCATGTTAGTGTTTTGTTTATGGGGATGTTAAGGAAGGTTTAGAAAAGATTTGGGGTTAATTGAAGTTGAATTGGGTGAGTTTGGGCTAAGTTTGGGTCATGGGTCCAAAATGGGCTTTAAGGCCAAAAGTGAAATTGGATCCAAATGTCAATCAAATTGGACTTGGATTCAGTCTAGATTGGTGTTGGGGATGTTGAATTGAATTTTAGAATTGAATTGGACCAGAATTTGAGTCAATTGGGTAGGTTTGGTTTGACATTGGGTTCATTTTGGGTTAAAATGGGTCAAATTGGGGGTTTTGATAAAAGTGGGGTAAATTGACAAAATTGGCCCATGGTGTAGTTGAACAAAATGAAATTGGGAATATTTGGGATTTTCTGGAAATTTCTGGGAATTTTCTGAATTTTTGGATTTTTTGGCTAAGAGGGGTATTTTGGGTATTTGGAGGGTATTGGGAGGTATTTTTGGAATTTTTGGTATTTTTGGCTATGAATGATCAATTTGAGTGATGTGGGAATGTTTGGGATTGGTCTTGAGGATTTTTGGGTGATTTGGAGATTTTAGAAAATTTGGGTAATTTCAGGGGTATTGGGTAGGCTAGGTGGGTGTAGGGTCCAGGGGTCAAAAATTGAAAATTTGTAAAATTGAAGATTGGGTGAATGTAAGTGGAATGAAATCATTTTGGTTGAGCCATGAAGCCATATCAAGCCCACATGAGCCATGAAGGGACTCATTTGAGGCACCCATTATGTTGTTCCTAACCCTCTTGCGCGAGGGCTTAGGGGTTAAGGACCATCCATGTGAATCACCTTCATGAGTCAGGAGGTCAAATTGGGTATGGGTGTGGTTTTAAGAGGTGTGTGAAAGTGTAGTGCATAGGTGTAGTGTGTGTGTAAGTCAACCCTTCACCAGACCAGGCCACCCAGGGCAGTCCTGAGGCACAAAGAATCCTATGGGAACGCATCCTTTAAACTTCCACATTTGATTTCGACCCTCTAGGTGATTAGGGGTCTACAACCAAGTTTGTGGAGTTTGCGGGGAGTTAAGAAGTGGTTTGAATTTCTAAGTGGTGGGTCCCAATTCTAATCCTCTAGGATAGTCAAAGGAAAAGCCTAAGGCTAGATCCTAAGTACTAAAGAGAAGAAGAGAAGACCTCATCAAAAATGAGGTCAACACCACCCTATTAACCCAATAGGTCAACTTTTGACAAAAAGTTAATTTTGGTCAAAATGTTCCATTTTTGACCAAATGACCAGTTATTGACCCAATAAGTCAATCTCTGACCAAAAAGTTAACTTTCTTCAAAATGGTCAATCCTTGACCCAATGACCAACCCATTAACCCAATAGGTCAACTTTTGACCAAAAAGTCAACTTTGGACAAAATGGTCAATCCTTGAGCCAATGACCAACCCATTGACCCAATAGGTTAACTTTTGACCAAAAAGTCAATTTTTGACCTAATGACCAACTATTGACCCAATAACTCAATCTTTGAGCAAAATGTGATCTTTGGTCAAAATTGTCAATCCTTGACCTAATGACAAACCAATTGACCTAATTGGCCAACTTTTGAACAAATATCAACTTTGGTCAAAATGGTCAATCCTTGACTCACTGACAAACCCATCGACCCAATATGTCAACTTTTGACCAAAATGTCAATTTTGGTCAAAATGGTTAATTTTTGACCTAATGACCACCCTATTTACCCAATAGGTCAACTTTTGACGAAAAAGTCAACATAGGTCACAAAGGTTATTTTCTGACCCAATGACCATCCCATTGACCTAATGGGTCAACTTTTGACCACAAATTCAATTTTGGTCAAAATAGTCATTTTTGACCTAATGGCCAATTATTGACCAAAGAAGTCAACCTTTGACCAAAAATTCAATTTTGCTCAAAACGGACAATCCTTGACGCGATCACCAACCCATTGACCCAATAGGTCAACCTTTGACCAAAAAGTCAACTTTGGTCAAAATGGTCAATCCGTGACCCAATGACCTAATCTGTCAACTTTTAACCAAAAAACAATTTTGGTCAAAATAGTCAAATTTTTGACCTAATGGCCAAAAATGACCCAATAGGTCAACTTTTGCCCAAAAGGTTATGTTTGGTCGAAATGGTTAATTTCTAACTCAATGACCAACCCATTACGTCAACTTTTAGCCAAAAAGTCAACTTTGGTTAAAATGGTCAATTCTTGACCTAATAACTAACCCATTGACCCAATATGTCAACTTTTGATCAAAAAGTCAATTTTGGTCAAAATAGTCAATTTTTAACCTAATGGCCAATTATTAACAAAATAAATCAATCTCTTACCAAAAAGTCAACTTTGGTCAAAATGGTCAATCCTTGACCCAATGACCAACCCATTAACCCAATTGGTCAACTTTTGACCAGAAAATCAACTTTGGTCAAAATGGTTAATCCTTGATCCAATAACCAATCCATTGACCAGATATGTCAACTTTTTACCAGAAAGTTAATTTTGGTCAAAATAGTTAATTTTTGACCTAATGACCCCTCATTGACCCAAAAAGTCAACTTTTAACCAAAAAGCCAACTTTATTCAAAATTGTCAATTTCTGACCTAATGACCACCCCGTTAACCCAATGGTCAACTTTTGACCAAAATTCAATTTTGGTCAAAATAGTCAAATTTTGATTTAATGACCAATTATTGACCCAACAAGTCAATCTCTGACCAAAAAGTCAATTATGGTCAAAATGGTCAATCCTTGATCCAATGACCAACCCATTTACCCAAAGGTCAACTTTTAACCAAAAAGTCAACTTTAGTCAAAATGGTCAATTTTTGACCAAATGACCAACCCATTGACCCAACAGGTCAACTTTTGACCAAAAAGTCAACTTTCGTCAAAATAGTCAATTCTTGACCTAATGACCAACGCATTGACCGAATAGGTCAACTTTTGAACAAAAAGTTAATTTTGGTAAAAAAAGTCAATTTTTGACCTAATGACCAATTATTGACCCAATAAGTCAATCACTGACCAAAATGTCAAATTTGGTCATAATGGTCAATCCTTAAACCAATGACAAACCAATTGACCCAATAGGTGAACTTTTGATCAAAAAGTTAACTATGGTCAAAATGGTAAATCCTGGACCCAATGAAATACTCACTGACCCAATAGATCGACTTATGACCAAAAAGTGAATTTTGGGCGAAATAGTCAAGATTTGACCTAATAACCAATATTGACACAATAGGTCAACTTTTAACCAAAAGTCAACTTTGGTCAAAATGGTCTATCTTTAACCCAATGACCAACCTATTGACCCAATAGGTCAACTTTTGACAAAAAAGTCAACATTGGACAAAATTGTAAATCATTGACCCAATGACTAACCCATTTAGCCAAAAGGACCACTTTTGACCAAAAAGTCAATTTCAGTCAAAATTGTCAATTTTTGACATACTGACCACCTCAATGAACCAATAGGTCAACTTTTGACCAAAAAGTTAAATTTGGTCAAAATGGTCCATTTTTGACACAATCACCACCCCATTGACTCAATGGGTCAACTTTAAATCAAAAATTCAATTTTGGTCAAAATAGTCATTTTTTGACCTAATGACCAATTATTGACCTAATTAGTCAATCTATGTCCAAAAAGTCAACTTTAGTCAAAATGGTCAATCTTTGAGCCAATGACAAACCCATTAACCCAATAGGCCAATATTTGAATAATAAGTTAATTCTTGTCAAAATAGTTAATTTTTGACCTGATTACCAATTATTGACCCAGTAGGTCAATCTCTGACCAAAAAATCAACTTTGGTCAAACTGGTCAATCATTGACCCAATGACCAACCCATTGACCAAATAGGTCAACTTTTGATCGAAAAAATAATTTTGTTAAATTAGTCAATTTTTGACCAAATGACCAACCCATACACAAAAAAACAACTCCGGTCAAAATAGTTAATTTCTCACCCAATGACCAAAAGCCAACTTTGGTTAAAATGGTCAATTTTTTGACCTAATAACTAACACATTGACCCAATAAGTCAACTTTTGAGCAAAAAGTCAAATTTGGTCAAAATGGTCAATCCTTGACCTAAAGACCAACTCATTGACCCAATGGGTCATCTTTTGACCAAAAAGTCATTTTTTGTCAAAACAGTTAATTTTTTACCTATTTAACACCCCATTGACCCAATAGGTCAACTTTTGACAAAAAAGTCAAGTTTGATCAAAATGGTGAATTTCTGATCCAATGACCAACATATTGACCCATTTGGTCAACTTTTGACCAAAAAGTCAGCTATGCTCAAAATTGTCAATCTTTAACCCAATGACCCCATAGTTCAACCTTTGACCAAAAAGCAATTTTTGCCAAATTTGTCAATTTTTGTCCTAATGACCAACTCATTGACCCAATAAGTCAACTTTAGTCAAAATGGTCAATCCTTGACCCAATGACCAACCCATTGACCCAATAGGTCAACTTTTAACCAAAATGTAAACTTTGGTCAAAATGGTGAATCCTTGACCCATTGACCAACCCATTGACCCAATAGGTCAACTTTGACCAAAAAGTCCACTTTTTTTAAAGTGGTCAATCCTTGACTCAATGAAGAACACATTGACCCAATAGGTCAACTTTTGACAAAAAATTCAATTTTGGTCAAAATAGTCAATTTTTGACCTATTGATCAATTATTGAGCCAATAAGTTAATCTTTAGCCAAAAAGTCAAATTTGATCAAAATGGTCAATCCTTGACCCAATGACCAACCCATTCAACCAACTGGTCAACATTTGACAAAAAAATTAACTTTGGTCAAAATTGTCAAACCTTGATCCAATGACCAATCCCTAGACCCAATAGATCAACTTTTACCAAAATAGTCAATTTTTGACATAATGACCAGTTATTGACCTAATAATCAATCTCTAACCAAAAAGTCAACTTTGGTCAAAATGGTCAAACCTTGACCCAATGACCAACCCATTGACCCAATAGGTTAACTTTTGGCCAAATAGTGAACTTTAGTCAAAATAGTCAATCCTTGACACAATGAGAAACCCATCTACACAACAGGTTAGCATTTTACCTAAAATTTAATTTTGGTCAATATAGTCAACTTTTGACCTAATGACCACCCCATTGACCCAATAGGTCAACTTTTGACCAAAAAGTCAACTTTCGTCAAAATGGTCAATTTCTGACCCAATGACCGCCCATTAACCTAATAGGTCAACATTTGACCAAAAATTCAATTTTGGTCAAAAGAGTTAATTTTTGACCTAATGACCAACTTTTGACCAAATTGGTCAATCTCTGACCAAAAAGTTAACTTTGGTCAAAATGGCCAATCCTTGACCCAATGACCAACCAGTTGACCCAATAAGTCAACCTTTTACTAAAAAATCAACTTTCGACCAAAAAACAATTTTGGTCAAAATAGTTAATTTTTGACTGTAATGACACCCCATTGACCCGATAGGTCGACTTTTGACCAAAAGTTAACTTTGGTCAAAATGGTCAATTTCTGACCCAATGACCAACCCATTCACCCAATAAGTTAACTTTTGACCAAAAAGTTAACTTCAGTCAAAATGGTCAATTCTTGAGCCAATGACCAACCTATTGACCAAAAAGGTCAACTTTTGATCAAAGAGTCAATTTTGGTCAATATACTCAATTTCTGACCTAATGACCAATTATTGACCTAATAAGTCAATCTCTTACCAAAAAGTTAACTTTGGTCAAAAGGGTCAATCCTTGACCCAATGACCAACCCATTGACCCAATATGTCAACTTTTGACCAAAAAGTCAATTTTGGTCAAAATAGTCAATTTTTTACTTAATGAGCACCCCATTGACCCAATAAGTCAAGTTTTGACAAAAAAAGTCAGCTTTGTTAAACATGGTCAATTTCAGACCTAACGACCACCACGTTAACCCAATGGGTCAACTTTTGTCCAAAAATACAATTTTGGTCAAAATAGTCAATTTTTCACTTAATAACCAATTATTGACCCAATAAGTCAAGCTCTGAATAAAAAGTCAACTTTGGTCATAATGGACATTCCTTGTCCCAATGACAAACTCGTTGACCCAATAGGTCAACTTTCGACCAAAAAGTCAACTTTGGTCAAAATGGTAAATCCTTGACCCAATGACCAACCCATTGACCAAAGATATCTGTTTTTAACCAAATAGTCAATTTTGGTCAAGAATAGTCAATTTTTGACCAAATGACCAGCCCATTGATCCAATAGGTCAACTTTTGACCAAAAAGTCAACTTTGGTCAAAATGGTCAATTCTTGACCTAATGACCCACTCATTGACCCAATAGGTCAACTTTTGAACAAAAAGTTAATTTTGGTCAAAATAGTCAATTTTTGACCTAATGACCACTTATTGACCCAATAAGTCAATTCCTGACCAAAATGTCAAATTTGGTCATAATGGTCAATCCTTGACCCAATGACAAACTCATTGACCCAATATGTCAACTTTTGAACAAAAAGTTAACTTTGGTCAAAATGGTAAATCTTTGACCTAATGAACATCCCACTGACCCAATAGAACGACTTTTGACCAAAAAGTTAATTTTGGGCGAAATAGTCAATTTTTGACCTAATAACTAATATTGACCCAACAGGTTGACTTTTAACCAAAAAGTCAACTTTGCTCAAAATGGTCCATCCTTGACCTGTTGACCAACTCATTGACCCAATAGGTCAAGTTTTGACCAAAAAGTTAACTTTGGTCAAAATGGTTGATCTTAGACCCAATGACCAACTCATTGACCCAAAAGGGCAACTTTTGAACAAAATGTCAATTATGGTAAAAATTGTCAATTTTTGACCTAATGACCACCTCATTAACCCAATAGGTCAACTTTTGACCAAAAAGTTAAATTTCGTTAAAATTGTGAATTTCTGACACAATGACCAACCTATTGACCCAATAGGTCAACTATTAACCAAAAAGTCAACTTTGGTCAAAATGGTCAATTTTTGACCTAATGGCCAACCATTTACTCAATAGAACAACTTTTGACCAAAAAGTCAACTTTGGTCAAAATTGTCAATTCTTGGCCCAATGACCAACTGATTGACCCAATAGGTCAACTTTTGAACACAAAGTCAATTTTAGTAAAAATAGTTAATTTTTGACTAAATGACAAATTATTGACCAAATAAGTTAATCTGTGACAAAAATGTCAAATTTGGTCATAATGGTCAATCTTTGTCCCGATGACAAACTCATTGACCCAATAGGTCAACTTTTGACCAAAAAATTAACTTTGGTCAAAATGGTAAATCCTTGACCTAAGGACCAACCCACTAACCCAATAGATTGACTTTTGACCAAATAGTTAATTTGGTCAAAATAGTCAATTTTTGACCTAAAAACTAATATTAACCCAATAGGTCAACTTTTAACCAAAAAGTCAACTTTGGTCAAAATATTCAATCCTTGACCTAATGACCAATCCATTGACAAAACAGGTCAACTTTGGACCAAAATGTCAACTTTGGTCAAAATTTTCAATCCTTGACACAATGACCAACCCATTGACCTGATAGAGTCGGCATTTAACCAAAAAGTCAACTTTGGTCAAAATGGTCAATCCTTATCCTAATGACCAACCCATGGACCCAATAGGTCAACTTTTGACCAAAAAGTTAAATTCTGTCAAAATGATCCATTTCCGACACAACAACCAACCCATTGATTCAATAGGTCAACTTTTAGCCAAAAAGTAAACTTTGGTCAAAATGGTCAATTTTTGATCTAATGACCAACTCATTGACCCAATAGGACAACTTTTGACCAAAAAGTCAACTTTGGTCAAAATGGTCAATTCTTGACCCAATGACCAACTCATTGACCCAATAGGTCAACTTTTGAACACAAAGTCAATTTTGGTCAAAATAGTCAATTTTTGACCAAATGACTAATTATTGACACAAATTTGGTCATAATGGTCAATCCTTGTCCCATTGACAAACTCATTGACCCAATAGGTCAATTTTTTACCAAAAAGTCAACTTTGGTCAAAATGGTAAATCCTTGACCTAATAACGAACACACTGATCCAATAGATTGGCTTTTGACCAAAAATTCAAATTTGGTCAAAATAGTCAATTGTTGACACAATGATCATCTCATTATCCCAATAGGTCAACTTTTGAACAAAAAGCTAATTTTGGTCAAAATAGACAATTTTTGACCTATTGACCACTTATTGACCCAAAAAGTCAATCGCTGACCAAAATATCAAATTTGGTCATACTAGTCAATCGTTGACCCAGTGACACACTCATCCACCCAAAATGTCAACTTTTGACCAAAAGTTAACTTTGGTCAAAATGGTAAATCCTTGACGCAATGACCAACCCACTGACCCAATAGATCGACTTTTGACCAAACAGTCAATTTTTTGCGAAATAGTCAATTTTTAACCTAATAACCAATATTGACCAAATAGGTCAACTTTTACCCAAAAAGTTAACTTTGGTCAAAATGGTCCATCCTTGACCCAATGTCCAACTCATTGACCCAATAGGTCAACTTTTGACCAAATAGTTAACTTTGGTCAAAATGGTCAATCCTTGACCCAATGACCAACCCATTGACACATAAAAGATAACTTTTGACCAAAAAGTCAATTTTGGTAAAAATTGTCAATTTTTGACCTAATGACCACCGCATTGACCTAATAGGTCAACTTTTGAACAAAAAGTTAAATTATGTCAAAATGATCCATTTCTGACATAACAACCAACCCATTGATTAAATAGGTCAACTTTTAGCCAAAAACTAAACTTTGGTCAAAATGGTCAATTTTTGACCTAATGACCAACCCATTGACCCAATATGACAACTTTTGACCAAAAAGTCAACTTTGGTCAAAATGGTCAATTCTTGACCCAATGACTAACTCATTGACCCAAAAGGTCAACTTTTGAACACAGTCAATTTTGGTCAAAATAGTCAATTTTTGACCAAATGACTAATTATTGACCTAAAATGTAAATCTATGACCAAAAAGTCAAATTTGGTCATAATGGTCAATCCTTGTCCCATTGACAAAATCATTGACCCAATAGGTCAATTTTTTACCAAAAAGTCAACTTTGGTCAAAATGGTAAATCCTTGACCTAATAACGAACACACTGATCCAATAGATTGACTTTTGACCAAATAGTCAATTTTGATCAAAATAGTCAATTTTTGACCTAATAACCAATATTGACCCAATAGGTTAACTTTTAACGAAAAAGTCAACTTTGGTCAAAATGTTTAATCCTTGACTTAATGACTAACCCATTGACCAAACTGGTCGACTATTGACCAAAAAATCAACTTTGGTAAAAATGGTAAATCCTTGACCCAACGAACATCCCATAGAGCCAATGGGTCTACTTTTGACAAAAAAGTCAACTTTGGTCAAAAGTTTCAATCCTTGACCCAATGGCCAATCCATTAATCCATTGACCTAATAGGTCAACTTTTAACCAAAAATTCAAATTTGGTCAAAAATAGTCAATTTTTGACCCAATGACCAACTCATTGACCCCATATGTCAACTTTTGACCAAAAAGTCAATTTTGATCAAAATAGTCAATTTTTGACCTAATGAATAACCCATTGACCTAATAAGTCAACTTTTGACCAAAAAGTCAACATTGGTCAAACTGGTCAATTTCGAACCCAATGACCACCTCGTAAACATAATGGGTCAACTTTTGAAAAAAAATAATTTTGGTAAAAATATTCAATTTTTGACCTTCTGACCACCCTATTAACACAATAGGTCAACTTTTGATAAAAAGTTAATTTTGGTCAAAATGTTCAATTTTTTATCAAATGACCAATTCATTGACCCAATAGGTCAACTTTTGACCAAAAAGTCAACTTTGGTTAAAATGGTCAATTCTTGACCCAATGACCAACCCATTGACCCAATAGGTTAACTTTTGATCAAAAAGTTAATTTTGGTCAAAATAGTCAATTTTTGACCTAATAACCAATTGTTAACCCAATAAGTCAATCTCTTATCAAAAAGTCAACTTTGGTTAAAATGGTCAATCCTTGACCCAATGAACAACCCATTAACCAAATTGGTCAAAATTTGACTAGAAAATCAACTTTGGTCAAAATGGTCAATCCTAGATCCAATGACCAACCCATTGACCCAATATGTCAACTTTTGACCAAAAAGTTAATTTTGGTCAAAATAGTTAATTTTTGACCTAATGACCACCCCATGGACCCAATAAGTCAACTTTTGACCCAAAAGTTAACTTTGGTTAAAATGGTCAATCCTTGACCCAGTGACCAACACATTGACACGAAAGGACAACTATTGTCCAAAAAGTTAATTTTCGTCAAAATTGTCAATTTTTGACCTAATGACCAACTTATTGACTTAATAGGTCAACTTCGGTCGAAATAGTTAATTTCTCACCCAATGACTAAAAAGTCAAGTTGGGTCAAAATGGTGAATTCTTGACCTAATAACCAACACATTGACCATATAGGTCAACCTTTAACCAAAAAGTCAAATTTGGTCAAAATGGTCAATCCTTGACCTACAAACCAACCCATTGACCCAATAGGTCACCTTTTGACCAAAAAGTCAATTTGGGTCAAAATAGTCAATTTTTTATCTATTGACCACCCCATTGACCCAATAGGTCAACTTTTGACAAAAATGTCAAGTTTGGTCAAAATGATGAATTTTTGATCCAATGACCAACCTATTGACGGAATTGGTCAACTTTTGACCAAAAACTCAGCTATGGTCAAAATGGTCAATCTTTGACCCAATGACCCAATAGTTCAACCTTTGACCAAAATGTAATTTTTGTCAAAATTGTCAATTTTTTACCTAATGACCAACCCATTAACCCAATAAGTCAACTTTGGTCAAAATGGTCAATCCTTGACCCAATCACCAACCCATTAACCCAATAGGTCAACTTTTGACCAAATCATCAACTTTGGTTAAAATGGTCAATCCTTGACTAAATGACCAACCCATTGACCCAATAGGTCAACTTTTGAACAAAAAGTCAACTTTTTTCAAAGTGGTCAATCCTTGACCCAATGACCAACCCATTGACACAATAGGCTAACTTTTGGCCAAAAATTTAATTTTGGTCAAAGTAGTCAATTTCTGACCTACTAACCAATTATTAACCCAAAAAGTCAATCTCTGACGAAAAAGTCTACTTTGGTCAAAACGGTCAATCCTTGACCTAATGACCAACCTGTTGACCCAATTAGTCAACATTTAACCAAAAAGTCAACTTTGGTCAAAATGGTTATCCTTGACCCAATGACCAACCCATAGGCCCAATAGATCAACTTTTGACCAAAATAATCAATTTTTGACATAATGACCAATTATTGACCAAATATTAAATCTCTCACCAAAAATTAAACTTTGGTCAAAATGATCAATGCTTGACTCAATGACAAACCCATTGACCCAATAGGTGAACTTTTAACCAAAAAGTGAATTTTAGTCAAAATAGTCAATCCTTGACACAATGATCAACTCATTGACACAACAGGTCAACTTTTGACCTAAAAGTTAATTTTGGTCAATATAGTGAATTTTTGACCTATTGACCACCAGATTGACCCAATTGGTCAAATTTTGACCAAAAAGTGAACTTTGGTCAAAATGGTCAATTTTTGACCCAATGAAAACCCCATTAATATAATGGGTCAAGTTTTGAACAAAAATTTAATTTTTGTCAAAATAATTAATTTTTGACCTAATAACCAATTATTGACCAAATAAGTCAATCCCTGACTAAAAAGTCAACTTTTGTCAAAATGGTCAATCCTTGACCCAATGACCAACCCGTTGACACAATAGTTCAACCTTTGACCAAAAAGTCAACTTTGGTCAAAAGGGTCAATCCGTGACCTAATGACCCAATATGTCAACTTTTGACCAAAAAGCAAATTTGGTCAAAATAGTTAATTTTTGAGCTAATGACCACCCAATTGACCCAATGGGTCAACTTTTGACCAAAATGTTAACTTTGGTCAAAATGGTTAATTTCTGACCCAATGACCAACCCATTGGCCCAATAGGTCAATTTTTGACCAAAAAGTCAACTTAAGTCAAAATGGTCAATTCTTTAGGCAATGACCATCCCATTGACCCAATAGGTCAACTTTTGATCAAAAAGTCAAATTTGGTTAATATAGTCACTTTTTGACCTAATGACCAATTATTGACCTAATAAGTCAATCTCTTACCAAAAAGTTAACTTTGGTCAAAATGGTTAATCCTTGACCCAACGACCAATTCATTGACCCAATTGGTTAACTTTTGACCAGAAAATTAACTTTGGTCAAAACGGTAAATCCTTGACCCAATGACCAACCTATTGACCTAATATGTCAACTTTTGACCAAAAAGTCAATTTTGGTCAATATAGTCAATTTTTGACCTAATGACCACCCCATTGACCCAATAAGTCAGCTTTGTTCAAAATGGTCAGTTTCTGACCTAACGAGCACCCCGTTAACACAATGGGTCAACTTTTTACCAAAAATTTAATTTTGGTCAAAATAGCCAAATTTTGACTTAATGACTAATTATCGACCCAATAAGTTATTCTCTGACCAAAAAGTCAACTTTGGTCATAAAGGTCAATCCTTAACCCAATCACCAGCCCATCAACCCAATAGGTCAACTTTTAACTAAAATGTCAACTTTAGTCAAAATGATCAATTTTTGTCCAAATGGCTAACCCATTGACCCAATAGGACAACTTTTGACCAAAAAACTCAATTTTTGTCAAAATGGTCAATTCTTAACTCAATGACCAACTCATTGACCCAATAGGTCAACTTTTGAACACAAAGTTAATTTTGGTAAAAATAGTAAATTTTTTACCAAATGACCAATTTTTGACCCAATAAGTCAATCTGTGACCAAAAAGTCAAATTTGGTCATAATGGTCAATCCTTGTCCTAATGACAAACTGATTGACCTAATAGGTTAACTTTTGACTAAAAAGTAAACTTTGGTCAAAATGATTAATTCTTTGACCTAATGACCAACCTACTGACCCAATAAATAGACTTTTGACCGGGTCAAGGATTGACCATTTTGACCAAAGTTGACTTTTTGGTCATTGGGTCAGAATTTAATCATTTTGACCAAAGTTCACATTTTGGTCAAAAGTTCATCTATTTGGTCAATGGGGTGGTCATTAGGTCAAAAATTAATTATTTTAATTTTTGGTCAAAACTTGACCTATTGGGTCAATGGTTTGGTCATTTGGTCAAGGATTGACCTTTTTGACCAAAGTTGACTTTTTGGTAAAAAGTTAACCTATTGGATCAATGGGTTGGTCATTGGGTCAAGGATTGACAATTATGAACAAAGTTGGCTTTTTTGGTAAGAGATTTACTTATTGGGTCAATAATTGGTCATTAGGTCCAAAATTGACTTTTTGGTCAAAAGTTGACCTATTGGGTCAATGGGTTGGTCATTGGGTCAGAAATTGACCATTTTGACCAAAGTTGACTTTTTGGTCAAAATTGACCTAATGGGTCTATCGGGTGGTCATTATGTCAAATGATAATTTTGACCAAAATTGACTTTTTGATCAAAAGTTGACCTATTGGGTCAATGAGTTGTTTATTATGCCAAAAATTAACTATTTTGACCAAAATTGACCTTTTGGTCAAAAGTGGGTCATTGGGTGAATTTCACCATTTTGACCATCCTTGACTTTTTGGTTAAAAGTTGACCAATTTAGTCAATGCGTTGGTAATTTAGTCAAGGACTGATGATTTTGACCAAAGTTGTCTTTTTGGTATTGGGCCAATGGGGTAGTCATTGGGTTAGAAATTGATCATTTTGGCCAAGATTGAATTTTTGTTCAAAAGTTGACATATCGGGTTAATGGGTTGGTCATTGGGTCATAAATTAACTATTTTAACCAAACTTTACTTTTTGGACAAAAAGTTGACATATCAGGTCAATGGGTTGGTCATTGGGTTAAAAATTGACCATTTTGACCAAAGTTTACCTATTTGGTCTATTAGTTGGTAATTTGGTCAAGAATTGACCATTTTGACCAAGGATAACTTTTTGGTCAATAGTTGACCTATTGGGTCAACGGGTTGGTCATAGGGCAGAAAATTAACCATTTGACAAAAGTTGACTTTTTGGTCAAAAGTTAACCTATTGGGTCAATGAGAGGTCATTAAATCAAAAATTGACTATTTTGACCAAAACTGACTTTTTGGTCAAAAGTTGACCTATTGGATCAATGGGTTTGTCATTGGGTCAAGTATTGACCATTTTGACCAAAGTTGATTTTTTTGTTAAAAGTTCACCAATTGGGTCAATGGGTCAAGGATTGACAATTTTGAACAAAGTTAAATTTTTAGTCAGAGATTGACTGATTGGGTCAATAATTTGTCAATAGGTGCAAAATTGACTATTTTGACCAAAATTAAATTTTTTGTCAAAAGTTGACTTATTGGGTCAATGGGTTGGTCATTAGGTCAAGGATTGACCATTTTGACCAAAGTTGACTTTTTGGTCAAAAGTTAAGCCATTGGGTCTATGGGTTGGTCGTTGGGTCAAGGATTAACCATTTTGACCACAGTTGACATTTTGGTAAGTGATTGACTTATTAGGTCAATAATTGGTCATTAGGTCAAAAATTGACTATTTTGACTGAAATTAACTTTTTGGTTAAAAGTTGACCTATTTGGTCAATTTGTTGGTCATTGGGTCAAGGATTGACCATTTTGACCAAAGTTGACTCTTTGGTCAAAAGTTGACCTATTGGGTCAAAGGGTTGGTCATTTGGTCAGAAATTGACCATTTTGACCAAATCGACTTTTGGGTCAATGGGGTGGTTGTTAGATTAAAAATTGACTATTTTGGCAAAAAATTTCTTTTTTGTCAGAAGTTGACCAATTGGGTCAATGGTTATGTCATTGTGTCAAGCATTGATCATTTTGACCAAAATTGACATTTCGGCCAAAAGTTGACCCATTGGGTCAATGGAGTGGTCATTAGGTCAAAAATTGACCATTTTGACAAAAATTGTGTTTTTGGTTAAAAGTTGACCTAATTGGTCAATGGGTTGGTCATTTGGTCAAGGATTGACCATTCGAGCAAGGTTAACTTTTTTGAAAAAGTTAACTTATTGGGTCAATGGGTTAGTCATTGGGTCAAGGATTGACCATTTTGAATAAAGTTGACTTTTTGGTCAGAAATTGACTTATTAAGTCAATAATTGGTCATTAGGTAAGAAATTGACTATTTTGACAAAAATTGACTTTTTGGTCAAAAGCTGACCTATTAAGTCAATGGGTTGGTTATTGGGTCAAGGACTTACCATTTTGGCTAAAGTTGACTTTTTGGTCAAAAGTTCGCCTATTGGGTCAATAAGTTGGGTTATTGGGTCAAGGATTAACCATTTTGACCAAAGTTAACTTTTTGGTAATTGGGTCAGAAATTAATTACTTTTACGAAAGTTGACTTTTTTATTAAAGTTCATCTATTTGGTCAATAGGATTGTCATGAGGTCAAAAATTGACAATTTTGACCAAAATTGGCTTTTTGGTTAAAAGTTGACCTATTTAGTCAATGTGTTGGTCATTGAGTCAAAGATTTACGATTTTGACCAAAGTTATCTTTTTGGTGAAAAGTTGACATATTGGGTCAATGGGTTGGTTATTGGGTCAGAAATTGACCATTTTAGCTATAGTTGACTTTTTGGTCAATAGTTGACCAATTGGGTCAATGGGGTGGTTGTTAGGCTAAAAATTGACTATTTTGACCAAAATTTACTTTTTTGTCAAGAGTTGACCCATTGAGTCAATCCGGTGGTCATTAGGTCAAAAATTGACTATAATGACCAAAATTATCTTTTTGGCTAAAAGTTGACCTTTTGGGTCAATGGGTTTATCATTTGGTCAAGGATTGACCATTCTGACCAAACTTGAGTTTTTGGTAAAAAGTTAACTTATTGGGTCAATTTGTTAGTCATTGGCTAAAGGATTGACCACTTTGAAAAAAGTTGAATTTTTGGTCAGAGATTGACTTATTGGGTCAATAATGGTCATTAGGTCAAAAAATGACTATTTGACCAAAATTGACTTTTTGGTCAAAAGTTGACATATTTGGTCAATTGGTTGGTCATTGGGTCAGAATATGACCATTTTGACCAAAGTTGACATTTTGGTCAAAAGTTGACCTAATGGGTCAATCAGGCGGTCATTATGTCAAAAATTGATAATTTTGACCAAAATTGACTTTTTAGTCAAAAGTTGACCTATTGGGTCAATGAGTTGTTCATTATGTCATAAATTAACTACTTTAACCAAAATTGACCTTTTCGTTAAAAGTTGACCTATTAGGTCATTGGGTCCATTTGATCATTTTGACCATACTTGACTTTTTGGTCAAAAGTTGACCTATTTTTTTAATGCATTGGTCATTTTCTCAAGGATTGATGATTTTGACCAAAGTTATTTTTTTGTCAAAAATTGACAAATTGGGCCAAAGGGTTGGTCATTGGGTCATAAATTGTCCATTTTGACCAAAACTGACTTATTGGTCAGAAGTTGACATATCGGGTTAATGGGTTGGTCAATGGGTCAGTAATTGATAATTTTAACCAAACTTGACTTTTTAGTCAAAAGTTGACATATCGGGTCAACGAGTTGGTCATTGGGTTAAAAATTGACCATTTTAAAGAAAGTTATCTTTTTTGGTCAAGAGTTAACCCATTTGGTCTATGGGTTGGTAATTGGGTCAAGAATTGACCATTTTGACCAAGGATGACTTTTTGGTCAATAGTTGAACTATTGGGTCAACGGGTTGTCATAGGGCCAAAAATTGATCGTTTTGACTAAAGTTGACTTTTTGGTCAAAAGTTGACCTATTGGGTCAATGGGTGGTCATTAGATCAAAAATTGACTATTTTGACCCATATTAACTTTTTGGTCAAAAGTTGACCCATTGGGTTAATGGGTTTGTCATTGGGTCAAGAATTGACCATTTTGAACAAAGTTAATTTTTTGGTCAAAAGTTCACCAATTGGATCAATGGGTTGGTCATTGGGTCAAGGATTGAATATTTTGAACAAAATTGACTTTTTCGTCAGAGATTGATTGATTAGGTCAATAATTGGTCAAAAGGTCAAAAATTGACTATTTTGACCTAGATTGAATTTTTTGTCAAAAGTTGACCAATTGGGATAATGGGTTGGTCATTGGGTCGAGGATTGACCATTTTGACCAAAGTTGATTTTTGGTCGAAAGTTGATCTGGTGGATCGATGGGTTGGTCGTTAGATCGAAGATTGACCATTTTGACCAAAGTTGACTTTTTGGTAAGAGATTGACTTATTGGGTCAATTATTGGTCATTAGGTCAAAAATTGACTATTTTGACAAAAATTGACTTTTTGGTCAAAATTTGACCTATTTAGTCAATTTGTTTGTCATTGGGTCAAGGATTGACCATTTTGACCTAAGTTGACTTTTTGGTCAAAATTTGACTTATTGGGTCAAAGGATTGGTCATTAGGTCAGAAATTAACCATTTTGACCAAATCGACTTTTGGTTCAAAAGTTGACCTATTTGGTCAATGGGTTGGTCATTAGGTCATAAATTAACTATTTTGACCAAAATTGACTTTTTGTCAAAAGTTTACCTATTGGGTCAATGGGTTGGTCTTTGGGTCAAGGATTGACCATTTTGACTAAAGTTGACTTTTTGGTCAAAAGTTCTCTTATGAGGTCAATGAGTTGGTTATTGGGTCAAGGATTAACCATTTTGAGGAAAGTTGACTTTTTGGTCTTTGGGTTTAACTATTTTAACCATAGTTGACTTTTTGGTCAAAAGTTCATCTATTTGTTCACTAGGATGGACATTAGGTCAAAAATTAACTATTTTGACCAAAATTAACTTTTGGTCAAAAGGACTTATTTAGTCCATGCGTTGGTCATTGGGTCAAGGATTGACATTTATAAGGTCAATGGGTTGGTTATTGGGTCAGAAATTGACCATTTTAACTAAAGTTAATTTTTTAGTCAAAAGTTGACCTATTGGGTCAATGGAGTGGTTGTTAGGTTAATAATTGACTATTTGGGCCAAAATTTACTTTTTTGTCAGAAGTTGACCAATTGGGTCAATGGGTATGTCATTGTGTCAAGGATTGATCATTTTGACCAAAATTGACATTTCAGTCAAAAGTTGACCCATTGGGTGAATGGAGTGGTCATTTGGTCAAAAATTGACCATTTTGACAAAAACTGTCTATTTGGTTAAAATTTGACATATTAAGTCAATGTGTTCTTCATTTGGTCAAGGATTGACCATTGTGAACAAGGTTAACTTTTTCGTAAAAAGTTAACTTACTGGTTCAATGGGTTGGTCATTAGGTCAAGGATTGACCATTTTGAACAAAGTTGACTTTTTTCTCGCAGTTGACTTATTGGGTCGATAATTGGTCATTATATAAAAAATTGAATATTTTGACCAAAATTGATTTTTGGTCAAAAGTTGACTTTATTGGGTCAATGGGGTGGTTGTTAGGTTAAAAATTTACTATTTTGACCAAAATTTATTTTTTTGTCAAAAGTTGACAAATTGTTTTAATGGGTATGTCATTGTATCAAGGATTGAGCATTTTGACCAAAATTGACATTTTGGTCAAAAGTTGACCCATTGGGTCAATGGAGTGGTCATTTGGTTAAAAATTGACTATTTTGACCAAAATTATCTTTTTGGACAAAATTTGACCTATTGGATCAATGAGTTGGTCATTTGGTCAAGGATTGACCATTCTGACCAAAGTTGACTTTTTGGTAAAAGGTTAACTTATTGGGTAATGGGTTGGCCATTGGCTCAAGGATTGACCATTTTGAACAAAGTTGACTTTTTCATGAGAGATTGACTTATTGGGTCAATAAATGGTCTTTAGGTCAAAAATTGACAATTTTGACCAAAATTGACTTTTGGTCAAAAGTTGACCTATTGGGTCAATGGGTTGGCCATTGGGTCAGAAATTGACCATTTTGACCAAAGTTGACTTTTTGGTCAAAATTGACCTAATGGGTCAATCGGGTGGTCATTATGTAAAACGATAATTTTGACCAAAATTGACTTTTTGATCAAAAGTTGACCTACTGGGCCAATGAGTTGTTCATTATGCCAAATATTAACTATTTTGACCAAAATTGACCTTTTGGTCAAAAGTTGACCTATTGGGTCATCTGGTCAATTTAACCATTTTGACCATACTTGACTTTTTGGTCAAAAGTTGACCAATTTAGTCAATGTGTTGGTCATTCAGTCAAGGATTGATGATTTTGAGCAAAGATGTTTTTTGGTCAAAAATTGACAAATTGGGCCAATGGGTTGGTCATTGGGTTAGAAATTGACAATTTTGAGCAAAACTGACTTTTTGTTCTAATGTTGACATATCAGGTTAATGGGTTTGTCATTGAGTCAGAAATTGATAATTTTAACTAAACTTGACTTTTTGGACAAAAGTTGACATATCGGGTCAATGGGATGGCCATTGGGTTAAAATTGACCATTTTGACCGAAGTTGTCTTTTTGGTCAAAAGTTGACCTATTTGGTCGATGAATTGGTAATTGGGTCAAGAATTGACCATTTGACCAATGATGACTTTTTGTTCAATAGTTGACCTATTGGGTCAACGGGTTGGTCATAATGCAAAAATTGACCATTTTGACTAAAGTTGACTTTTTGGTCAAAAGTTGACCTATTGGGTCAATGGGTGATCGTTAGATCAAAAATTGACTATTTTGACCCAAATTGACTTTTTGGTCAAAGTTAACCTATTGGGTCAATGGGTTTGTCATTGGGTCAAGGATAGAGTATTTTGACCAAAGTTGATTTTTGGTCAAAAGTTACCGATTGGAGTCGATGGGTTGGTCATTGGGTCAAGGATTGATTATTTTGAACAAAATTGACTTTTTGGTCAGAGATTGAGTGATTGGGTCAATAATTGGTCAATAGGTCAAAAATGGCCTATTTTGACCAAAATTAAATTTTTTGTCAAAAGTTGACCTATTGGGTCAATGGGTTGGTTATTGGTTCAAGGATTGACCATTTTGACCAAAGTTGACTTTTTGGTCAAAAGTGGACCCATTAGGTCTATGGGTTGGTCGTTGGGTCAAGGATTGACCATTTTGACCAAATTCGACTTTTGGTAAGAGATTGACTTATTGGGTTAATAATTGGTCATTAGGTCAAAAATTGACTATTTTGACCGAAATTGACTTTTTGGTCAAAAGTTGACCTATTGAGTCTATTTGTTGGTCATTGGGTCAAGGATTGACCATTTTAACCTAAGTTTACTTTTTGGTTAAAAGTTAACCTATTGGGTCAAAGGGTTGGTTATTAGGTCAGAAAATGACCATTTTGATCAAATCAACTTTTGTGTCAAAAGTTAAACTATTGGGTCAATGGGTTGGTCATTAGGTCAGAAATTGACTTTTTTGACAAAAATTGACTATTTGTCAAAAGTTTACCTATTGGGTGTCATTGGGTCAAGGATTGACCATGTTGACTAAAGTTGTCTTTTTGGTCAAAAATTGTCCTATTTGGTCAATGAGTTGGTTATTTGGTTAAGGATTAACCATTTTTACAAAAGTTGAATTTTTGGTCATTGGGTTTAACTATTTTAACCAATAGGTCAACTTTTGACCAAAAATTCAATTTTGGTCAAAATAGTCAATTTTTGACCTATTGACCAATTATTGACCCAATAAGTTAATCTCTGGCCAAAAAGTCAAATTTGGTCAAAATGAATCCTTGACACAATGACCGACCCATTCATTGACAATTAGTCGATATTTGACCAAAAAATCAACTTTCGGTCCAAATTGTCAAACCTTGATCAATGACTCGACCCATAGACCTAATAGATGAACTTTGACTAAAATAGTCAATTTTTGACATAATGACCAGTTATTGACCCAATGATCAATCTCTGACCAAAAGTCAACTTTGGTCAAAATGGTCAATCCTTGACCAATGACCAACCCATTGACCCAATAAGTCAACTTTTGACCAAATAGTGAACTTTAGTCAGAAATAGTCAATCCTTGACACAATGACAAACCCATCTACACAACAGGTTAACCTTTGACCTAAAATTTAATTTTGGTCAATATAGCCAACTTTTGACCTAATGACCACCCCATTTACCCAATAGCTCAACTTTTGACCAAAAAGTCAACTCTGGTCAAAATGGTATATTTCTGACCCAATGTCCGCCCATTAACCTAATAGGTCAACATTTGACCAAAAATTCAATTTTGGTCAAAATAGTTAATTTTTGACCTAATGACCAACTTTTGACCAAATAGGTCAATCTCTCGACTAAAAGTTAACTTTGGTCTAAATGAGTCGATCCTTGACCCGATGACCAACCCGTTGACCACGATAAGTCAACCTTTTACCAAAAAATCAACTTTCGACCAAAAAGCGATTTCGTATCAGAAATAGTTAATTTTTGACCTAATGACAACCCAATTGACTCGATGAGATTGACTTTTGACCAAAAAGTTAACTTTGGTCAAAATGGTCAATTTCTGACCCAATGATCAACCCATTCACCCAATAAGTTAACTTTTGACCAAAAAGTTAACTTCAGTCAAAATGGTCAATTCTTGAGCCAATGACCAACCTATTGACCAAAAAGGTCAACTTTTGATCAAAGAGTCAATTTTAGTCAATATAGTCAATTTTGACCTAATGACCAATTATTGACCTCATAAGTCAATCTCTTACCAAAAAGTCAACTTTGGTCAAAAGGGTCAATCCTTGACCCAATGACCAACCCATTGACAGAATGGTCAACTTTTGACCAGAAAATCAACTTAGGTCAAAATGGTCATTCCTTGACCCAATGACCAACCCATTGACCAACCCATTGACCAAATATGTCAACTTTTGACCAAAAAGTCAATTTTGGTCAAAATAGTCAATTTTTGACTTAATGAACACCCCATTGACCCAATAAGTCAACTTTTGTCAAAAAAAGTCAGCTTTGTTAAAAATGGTCAATTTCTGATCTAATGACCACCCCGTTAACATAATGGGTCAACTTTTAACCAAAAATACAATTTTGGTCAAAATAGTCAATTTTTCACTTAATGACCAATTATTGACCCAATAAGTCAAGCTATAAATAAAAAGTCAACTTTGGTCAACAAGGTCAATCCTTGACCCGATAAGTCAACTTTGACAAGCCCATTAAGCCAATATGTCAACTTTTAACCAAAAAGTCAACTTGGGTCAAAATGGTTAATTTTTTATCCAATGGCCAAACCATTGACCCAATAAGACAACTTTTGACAAAAAAGTCAACTTTGGTCAAAATGGTCAATTCTTGACCTAATGACCAAATCATTGACCCAATAGGTTAACTTTTGAACACAAAGTCAATTTTCGTCAAAATAGTCAATTTTTGACCAAATGACCAATTATTGACCCAATAAGTTAATCACTGACCAAAAAGTCAAATTTGGTCATAATGGACATTCCTTGTCCCAATGACAAACTCATTGACCCAATAGGTCAACTTTTGACCAAAAAGTCAACTTTGGTCAAAATGGTAAATCCTTGACCCAATGACCAACCCATTGACCAATCCATTGACCAAAGATATCTGTTTTTAACAAATAGTCAATTTTGGTCAAAAATAGTCAATTTTTGACCAAATGACCAGCTTATTGATCCAATAGGTCAACTTTTGACCAAAAAGTTAACTTTGGTCAAAATGGTCAATTCTTGACCTAATGACCAACTCATTGACCCGATAAGTCAACTTTTGAATAAAAAGTTAATTTTGGTAAAAATAGTCAATTTTCGACATAATGACCACTTATTGATCTAATAAGTCAATTCCGACCAAAATGTCAAATTCGGTCATAATGGTCAATCCTTGACCCAATATGTCGACTTTCGAGCAAAAGTTAACTTTGGTCAAAATGGTAAATCTTTGACTCTAATGAACATCCTATTCGACCCAATAAAAGCGACTTTTGACCAAAAGTCGATTTTAGGTGAAATGCTGAGTTTTGACCTAATAACTAATATTGACCCAACAGGGTCAACTTTAAACCAAAAAGTCGACTTTGGTGAAAATGATCCTTCCCGACTAGTAATCGACTCGTTGACCCGATAATTGAGATTTGGCACTAAAAAGTTAACTTTAGTCAAAATAGTCAATCTTTGACGATGACGACCCATTGATCTAAAAGACTGACTTTCAACAAAGAATTAATATGGTAAAATTATCGATTTTTGACTGATTAAGCCTCGTGCTCAATAGGTCATCTTTTGACCAAAAAGTTAAATTTGGTTAAAATTGCGCATTTCTAACACAATGATGAACCTATCGACCGACAAAGTCAACTTTAACCAAAAATCAACTTTGGTCAAAATGGTGATTTTCGACCTAATGACTCGACCCATTTTACTCGATAGAGCAACTTTCTGACAAAGACTAACTTTGATCAAAATTATCGGTCCTTCAACTACTGATCGATTGCCCTGAAAGCGTCAACTTTTGAACATAAAGTCAATTTTAGTAAAAATAGTTAATTTTCGATTAAATGACCAATTATTGACGAAATAAGTTAATCGCATGACAAATAAGTCGAATTTAGTCATAATGGTCGATCTTTGTCGCGATGACGAACTCATTGACCATCTTGAATCAACTTTGACCTAAAAATCAACTTTGGTCAAAATGGTAAATCTTTGACCTAATGACTAGACCCACTGACCCATAGATTGACTTTTGACCAAATAGATCGATTTTGGTCAAAATAGTCGCTTTTAACATAATAACCAATATTAACCCACAGATTGAAGCTTTTAACCGAAAAGTCAACTTTGGTCGAAATGTTCGATCCTCGACCTAATGACGAAGCCCGATTGACAGTCAATTCGACTTTGGACGTCGACTTCGGTCAAAATTGTCAAATCCTTGACACTAATGACGAGCCCATTGACCGAAAAGTCGACATTTGACGAAAGTCGACTGGTCGAACATGACGATCCTTAACTATGATGACCCATTGACCCGATAGGTGAACTTTTGACCAAAAATTGAATTTGGTCGAAATAATCGATTGTTGACCCGATGACCAACCCATTACCCCATATGTGCATCTGACCAAAAGTCGATTTTGATCGAAATGATCGCAATTTCGACTCAATAACTGCTCCATTGACCACATAAGTCGACTTTTGACCAAAAAGTCAATATTGAGTGAAAATTACTTGTTTGAACCCGATGATGACTTTCGTAAACACAACGGGTCGACTTCTTGACCGAAAAATTTTGGTCGAAATATTCGATTCTTGACTAATGACCGGCCAATGATCGATAAGTCGACTTTGACAAAAAGTTAACCCGATCAAAATGGTCGATTGTCGACCAATGACCGATCCATTGACCGAATCCGGTCGACTTTTCGACCAAAAAGTTAACTTTTGTCGAAATGGTTAATTCTCGGATCTGATGATCCCAACTGATTGACCTAAGAGCGTCGATCTTTTGATCAAAAAGGAATTGAATTTTGGTCCGTAAATAACACTAGTCAAATGACCCAATCATTGATTACCAGCCGATGCTCCGATCTCATCGCAAGTCGATTTTAGGTCAAACGGTCGATCCTCGATCTGATCCACTGACCCATTGACCGATCATTGTACTTTTGATCGAGAAAATCGACTTCGATCCGAAATTGGCTCGATCCTCGGCCTAACAGCATCAACCCATCGACCCAATATCGCCAACTTTGACCAAAAGTCGAAGTTTGGTCGAAATACTCGATTTTCGCCTAACGACCACCCCATCGACCATAAGTCGACTTTTCGACCAAAAAGTCGAGTTTGTTCGAAATAGTCGATTTATCACTCCATCGACCACCACGCTTGACTGGGTCGATAACTTTTGACCAAAAATCGAATTTTGGTCGAAATAGCTAATTTTTGACTTAATGACTAATTATCGGCATCGATAATAAGTCGATCGGATCGAAAAGTCGACTTCGGTCAAAATGATCGATCCTTGACCGATGACTGACCCATCGACTTCGATAGATCAACCTTTAACCAAAAGTCAACTTCTAGTCAAAATGGTCAATTTTAATGTAAATGACCGACCTATCGATCGACCGTAGTCGACTTTTAACCAGAAAGTCAACTTTCATCCAAAATGGTCAATCTCTGACCCGATGATCAACTCATCGTCCTAAACAGATCAACTTTCGAACAAAAAAGCAATTTTGGTCAAAATAGACAATTTACGAGCCTAATGACCACTGTATCGACCCAAAAAGCCGATCGCCGAGCCAAAATATCGAACTTGGTACATGCTCCGTCGATCGTCGACCCGATGATCGCACTCATCCACCCAAAATGTCAGCTTTCGACCGTAAAGTTAACTTCAGTCAAACTCCAGTAAATCCTTGGACGCAATGAGCCAACCCATCGGCCCATTAGACGACTTGCAGCCAAGCGATCGACTTTAGCTGAAATAACGACCTTAACCTAATCAACCAATATCGACCCAAACGGTCGGCTTTTACCCAGAGAGTTAACTTTGGTCAAAATGGGTCCATCCTCGACCTGATGTCCGCGACTCGATCGAACCCGACAGGTCAAGCTTTCGACCGAATAGTTAACTTCTTGGTCAAAATGGTCGATCCTCGACCCAACGACCGACCCGTCGACACAAAAGATGATCCCTTTGACCCGAAAAGTCGATTTTGGTAAAAATTGTCGATTTTCAATCTAAATTCATCGCCTTCGGCTGACCTTGACAAGTCGACTTTCGACCAAAAAGTCAAGTGTAATGTCAAAATGATCCGCTTCCGACACTGACAACCGACCCATCGATTAAATGGAAGTCAGCTTTTACCGAAAAGCAAGCTTTGGTCGAAATCGTCAGTTGCAGCACTCCACGACCGACCCGTCGAATTCGATAGAAGACAACTTTCGACCAAAAAGTCAATCTCGTGGCCAGCCTGGTCAATGCTCTTCGACCCGATGATCTAACTCCATCAATCCAAAAAGGTCGACTTTCGATCACAGATCAATTTTGGTTCCGAAAATAAATGATTTTCGACCGAAAGACTAATTAATCGACCTAAAAATGTAAATCTACGACCAAAAATGTCAATTTGGTGTTCATAATGGATCCCGATCCTTGTCTCATTGATGAGCTCACTGACCAGTGCAGTCAATTTTTTACCAAAAGTCAGCTTTGGCCGAATGGTAAATCCTCGACCTAATAGCGAACACATTGATTCGATAGATCGACTTTCGAACAAATAATTGACTTCGATCAAAATAAATGATTTTCGGCCTAATAGCCGATATCGACCCACGAGTTGGCTTTTAACGAAAAAGTCAGCTTCGGTGAAAATGTTCGATCCTTTCTTAATGGCTAACCCATCGACCAAGCCTGGTGCCGAATCATCGACGCGAAAATCAACTTTAGCAAAAATGGTAAATCCTCGACCCGACGAACATCCCATGACGAATGAATTACACTGTCTACTGGCCAGTCGACTGGGTCGAAAGTTTCGATCCGCTGATCTGATGGCCGATCCATCGACCGATACAGTCGACTTGCAACCAAGAAGTCAAATTTGGTCAAAAATAAATCGATTTTTTACCCGATGACCGACTCATCGACCCCATATGTCGACTTCCCACCAAAGTCGACTTTGGTCAAAATGGTCGACTATCGACCCGATGACCAACCCATCGACCCAATATGTCAGCTTTCGCCAAATAGAATGAACTTTAGTCGAAATAGATGATCCTTCGACACAACGACAAACCCACCTACGCGGCGAGTTAACGCTTTCGACCTAAAATTTAATTTTGGTCGATCTCGCCAACTTTTAACCTTAACGACCACCCCATTTACCCGATAGCTCGACTTTTCGACCAAAAGTCGACTGCGGTCAAAATGGTGCGATTTCGAACCCGATGTCCGCCGCAGTAACCTAATAGAGTCGGCATTTCCGACCAAAAATTTCAGTGTCAGTCAAAAAAGCTAATTTTCGACCTTAACGACCAAGCTTTCACCCCAATCAGATCCGATCTCCGACCAAAAAGCTTAACTTCAGTCTACAAACGGTTAACTCGTACCCAATGACTGACGGCTTAAGCCGACCCGATAAGTCGACATCTTTTTCCAAAAAAATCAACTTTCGTTAGCCGATAAGCAGCACGAAATAGATTAATTTTTTACCTGAATGACCACCCGATTGACCCGATGGAGCCGTCTTTCGACGAAAAGTTAACTTCGGTCGAAAATGGTCAATTTCGCACCCCGATGACCGACCCATTCACCCGATAAGTTAACTTTCACCAAAAAGATAACTTTAGTCAAAATGGTCGGTTCTCGAGCCAATCGACCTACCTATCGACCAAATAAATGACTTTTGATCAAAGAGTCGATTTTCGTCGATATAGATCGATTGCACCTAATGACCGATTATCGACACTAATAAGTCGATCTCTTACCAAGAGTCAACTTTGGTCAAAAGGGTCGATCATCGACCCGATGACCGACCCGTCGTATGAATCGGTCAACTTGATCGAAGAAATCGACTGCGTCAAAATGGTCGTTCCTGACGATCTAATGACCAACCCATCACCAAATATCGTCAACTTTTCACCAAAAAGTCAATTTTGATCCAAAATAGCCGATTTTTGACTTAATGGTATGCATCGACCCGATCAATCTGATAACCCGTCTTGACCAAAAAGATCGACTTCTGTAAAAAATGGTCAATTCACGATCTAATGAACCCCGATTACACACAATGAATTAACTTTTAACCAAAAATACAATTTTGAGTTAAAATAGTCGATTTTTCACTTAATGACCGATTATTACGAATAAGTCGAGCTCCGAATAAAAAGTCAACTTTGGTCAACATGGTCAATCCTTGACCTCGATAATCGACTTTAGACAAGCCAGATGGCCGATATGTACAACTTTTGACCAAAAAGTCAACTTGGGTCGAAATAGTTGATTTTTATCGAATGGCCGAACCATTGACTCCGATAAGACAACTTTTAACAAAAAAGTCAACTTCGTCAAAATGGTCAATTCTCGACCTAATGATGAAATCATTGACCTAATAGGTTAACTTTTGAACCACAAAGTCAATTTTGGTAAAATATTGAATTTTTGACCAAATGACGAATCATTGAACCCAATAAGTTAACTCATCGACTAAAAAGCAAATTTGGTCATAATTGGACATTCCTTGTCCCGATGACAAACTCATTGATCTAATAGGTCAACACATCGACCAAAATTGACTTTGGTCGAAATGATTCGATGTTGACCGACCATACCCATTGTGATCCATATCGACCGAAGATATACCGTTTTTAGCAACATCAATTTTGGTCGAAAATAGGTCGATTATTCGACCTAAATGACCGACCTTGATTGATCCAATAGAGTCAACTTTTGACCAAAAAGTCGACTTTGGTCGAAAATGGTCGATTCTTGACCTGATGACCGACTCATTGACCCGATAGGTCGACTTTTGAACAAAAAGTTAATTTTGGTCGAAATAGTCGATTTTTGACATAATGACTACTTATTGACCTAATAAGTCAATCTATGACCAAAAGTCAAATTTGGTCACAATGGTCGATCCTTGACCCAATGATAAACTCATTGACCCGATATGTCGACTTTTTGACCAAAAAGTCAACTTTGGTCAAAATGGTAAATCTTTGACCTAATGAACATCCCACTGACCCAATAGAACGACTTTTGACCAAAAAGTCAATTTTGGGCGAAATACTCAATTTTTGACCTAATAACTAATATTGACCCAACAGGTCAACTTTAAACCAAAAAGTCAACTTTGGTCAAAATGGTCCATCCTTGACCCATTGACCAACTCATTGACCCAATAGGTCAAGTTTTGACCAAAAAGTTAACTTTGGTCAAAATGGTCAATCTTTGACCCAATGACCAACCCATTGACCCAAAAGGACAACTTTTAAACAAAAAGTCAATTATGGTAAAAATTTTCAATTTTTGACCTAATGACCACCTCATTAACCCAATAGGTCATCTTTTGACCAAAAAGTTAAATTTGGTTAAAATTGAGCATTTCTAACACAATGACGAACCTATTGACCCAACGAGTCAACTTTTAACCAAAAAATCAACTTTGAGTTCGAAATGGTCGATTTTCGACTTAATGACCAACCCATGTACTCAATAGAACGACTTTTGACCAAAAAGTCGACTTTGGTCAAAATTGTCGATTCTTGACCCGATGACCAACTCGATTGACCCAATACGTCGACTTTTGAACATAAAGTCGATTTTAGTAAAAATAGTTAATTTTTAACTAAATGATCGATTATTGACCAAATAAGTTGATCTGTGACAAAAAAGTCAAATTTGGTCATAATGGTCGATCTTTGTCACGATGACGAACTCATTGACTCGATAGGTCGACTTTTGACCAAAAATCAACTTTGGTCAAAATGGTAGATCCTTGACCAATGGCCGACCCATTGGCCTAATAGATTGACTTTTGACCAAATAGTCGATTTTGGTCAAAATAGTCGATCTTTGACATAATAACCGATATTAACCCAATATGTCAACTTTTAACCAAAAAGTCGACTTTGGTCGAAATGTTCGATCCTTGACCTAATGACGAAGCCATTGACAACAACGAGTTAACTTTGGACCAAAAATGTCGACTTTGGTCGAAATTGTCGATCCTTCGACACAATGACCGACCCATTGACCCGATAGGTCAAGCATTTGACAAAAAGTCAACTTTGGTCAAAATAGTCAATCCTTAACCCAATGACCAACCCATTGACCCAATAGGTGAACTTTTGACCAAAAATTCAAATTTGGTCAAATTAGTCGATTGTTGACTCGACTGATCGACCCATTGACCCCATTATGTCGACTTTTGACCAAAAAGTCAATTTTGATCAAAATAGTCGAATTTTGACCTAATGATCACCCCATTGACCCCATAAGTCGACTTTTGACCAAAAGTCGACATTGGTGAAAATGGTCTATTTCGAACCCAATGATGACCCCGTAAACACAACGGGTCAACTTTTGACACAAAAAAAAATTTTGGTCAAAATATTCAATTTTTGACCTAATGACCAGCCAATTGACCCAATAGGTCAACTTTTGACAAAAAGTTAACTTCGGTCAAAATGGTCAATTTCTGACCCAATGACCAATCCATTGACCCAATCGGTCAACTTTTGACCAAAAAGTTAACTTTGGTCGAAATGGTCAATTCTTGACCCGATGACCGACCGATTGACCCAAAAGGTCGACTTTTGATCAAAAAGTTAATTTTGGTCGAAATAATAATTTTGACCAAATGACCGATTGTAAACCCGATAAGTCGATCACTTACCAAAAAGTAGATTTTAGTCGAAAATGGTCGATCCTTGACCCAATCAACAACCCATTGACTCAACAGTCGGCTCAACTTGACTCGAAAAATCAACTTTGGTCGAAATGATCGATCCTCGACCTGATGACCGACTCATTGACCCAATATGTCGACTTTTGACCAAAAGTCAAATTTAGTCGAAATAGTCGATTTTTGACCTGACAATGCACCAGCCCCATCGACCCAATAAGTCGACTTTTGACCAAAAAGTCGACTTTTTCAAAATAGTCAATTTCTCACCTGATGACCGAAAATTCAATTTTGTTCAAAATGACCAATTACCGAATGGGTCAACTTTTGACCGAAAATTCGATTTTGTTCAAAATAGTCAATTTTTGACTTAATGACTAATTATTGACCCAATAATAAGTCAATCTCTAACCAAAGTCAACTTTGGTCAAAATGGTCAATCCTTGACCCAATGACCAACCCATTGACCTGATAGGTCAACCTTTAACCAAAAAGTCAACTTTGGTCAAAATGATCAATTTTTTACGAAATGTGACTAACCCACTGTAGACTCGATACATGCCATGTCAGACTTTTAACCAAAAGTGTTTCTGACCTTGGTCGAAAATGCGTCAGATTGCGTTGACCTTGACAATGACCAACCCATTGACTCATTAGATCGACTTTTGACCAAACAAATACGATTTTGGCGAAATAGTCGATTTTTAACCTAATAACCAATATTGACCCAATAAGTCGACTTTTACCCAAAAAGTTAACTTGGTCGAAATGGTCACATCGTCGATCTGATGTTCGACTCATTGACCCAATAGATCGACTTTTGACCAAATAGTTAACTTTGGTCGAAATGGTCGATCCTTGACCCAATGACTCGACCCATCGACACAAAAAGACAACTTTCGACCAAAAAGTCGATTTTGGTAAAATTGTCGATTTTCGATCTAATGACCGCCTCATCGACCCAATAGGTCGACTTTTGACCAAAGTTAGATACCATCAAAATGATCCATTTCACGGCACAGCAACCGACCCATCGATTCAATAGGTCAACTTTTAGCCAAAAGTAAACTTTGATCAAAATGGTCGATTTACGATCTAATGGCCGACTCACTTCGATCTAATAGAACGACTTTCGACCAAAAAGTCAACTTTGGTCAAAATGGTCAATTCTCGACCCGATGACTAACTCATCAATCCAACAGGTCGACTTTTGAACACAAAGTCGATTTTGGTCAAAATAGTCAATTTTACCAAATGACTAATTATTGACCTAATAAGTAAATCTATGACCAAAAAGTCAAATTTGGTCATAATGGTCAATCCTTGTCCCATTGATAAACTCATTGACCCAATAGGTCAACTTTTTACCAAAAAGTCAACTTTGGTCAAAATGGTAAATCCTTGACCTAATAACGAACACACTGATCCAGTAGATTGACTTTTGACCTAATAACCAATATTGACCCAATAGGCCAACTTTTAACGAAAAAGTCAACTTTGGTCAAAATGTTCAATCCTTGACTTAATGACCAACCCATTGACCAAACTAGTCGACTATTGACCAAAAAGTCAACTTTGGTAAAAATGATAAATCCTTGACCCAATGAACATCCCATAGTCCCAATGGGTCTTCTTTTAACCAAAAAGTCAACTTTGGTCAAAAGTATCAATCCTTGACCCAATGGCCAATCCATTGACCCAATAGGTCAACTTTTGAGCAAAAATTCAAACTTGGTCAAAAATAGTCAATTTTTGACCCAATGACCAACTCATTGACTATGTAAACTTTTGACCAAAAAGTCAATTTTGATCAAAATAGTCAATTTTTGACCTAATGAATACCCCATTGACCAATAAGTCAACTTTTGACCAAAAAATCTACATTGGTCAAACTGATCAATTTCGAACCCAATGACCTCCTCGTAAACATAATGGGTCAACTTTTGAGGAAAAAAATATTTTGGTCAAAATATTCAATTTTTGACCTAATGACCACCCTATTAACCCAATAGGTCAACTTTTGACAAAAAGTTAATTTTGGTCAAAATGTTCAATTTTTGACCAAATGACCAGTTATTGACCCAATAAGTCAATCTCTGACCAAAAAGTTAACTTTGTTCAAAATGGTAAATCCTTGACCCAATGACCAACCCATTAACCCAAAAGGTCAACTTTTGACCAAAAAGTCAACTTTGGTCAAAATGGTCAATCCTTGACCCAATGACCAACCCATTCACCCAATAGGTTAACTTTTGACCAAAAAGTCAATTTTGGTCAAAATAGTCGATCTTGACCTAATGACCAATTATCGACCTGATAACTCGATCTTTGAGCAAAAATTCATCTTTGGTTAAAATTGTTAATCCTTGACCGATGGCAAACCAATTGACCTAATTGGCCAACTTTTGAACAAAAAATTAACTTTGGTCAAAATGGTGAATCATTGACCCAATGACAAACCCATCGACCCAATATGTCAACTTTTGACCAAAATGTCAATTTTGGTCAAAATGGTTAATTTTTAACCTAATGACCACCTGTTACCCGATAGATCGACTTTAAAGCGAAAAAGTCGACATAGGTCACAAAGGTTATTTTCCGACCCAATGACCATCCCATTGACCTAATGAGTCGACTTTTGACCAAAAATTCGATTTTGGTTAAAATAGTCGTTTTTGACCTAATGGCCGATTATTGACCAAGAAGTCAACCTTTGACCAAAAAGTCAATTTTGCACAAAATGGACAATCCTTGACCCGATGACCAACCCATTGACCCAATAGGTCAACTTTTGACCAAAAGTCAACTTTGGTCAAAATGGTCAATCTGTGACCCAATGACCCAATCTGTCAACTTTTGACCAAAAAGCAAATTTGGTCAAAATAGTCAATTTTTGACCTAATGGCCAAAAATTGACCCAATAGGTCAACTTTTGCCCAAAAAGTTATGATTGTCAAAATGGTTAATTTCTAACTCAATGACCAACCCATTACGTCAACTTTTAGCCAAAAAGTTAATTTTGGTCAAAATGGTCAATTCTTGACCTAATAACTAACCCATTGACCCAATAGGTCAACTTTTGATCAAAAAGTCAATTTTGGTCAAAATAGTCAATTTTTAACCTAATGGCCAATTATTAACACAATAAATCAATCTCTTACCAAAAAGTCAACTTTGGTCAAAAATGGTCAATCCTTGACCCATGACCAACCCATTAACCCAATTGGTCAACTTTTGACCAGAAAATCAACTTTGGTCAAAATGGTTAATCCTTGATCCAATAACCAATCCATTGACCAGATATGTCAACTTTTGACCAAAAAGTTAATTTTGGTCAAAATAGTTAATTTTTGACCTAATGACCCCTCATTGACCCGAAAAGTCAACTTTTAACCAAAAAGCCAACTTTGTTCAAAATAAGTCGATTTCCGACCTAATGACCGACCCGTTAACCCAATTCATCGACTTTTGACCAAAATTGAATTTTGATCGAACTAGTCGATTTTCGACTTAATGACCAATTATTGACCAAACAAGTCGATCTCTGACCAAAAATCAACTATAGTCAAAATAGTCAATCCTTGATCCAATGACCAACCCATTTACCCATAGTCGACTTTTAACCAAAAAGTCGACTTTTAACCCAAAAGTCGACTTTTGTCAAAATGGTCAATTTTTGACCAAATGACCAACCCATTGACCCAATAGGTCAACTTTTGACCAAAAAGTCAACTTTCGTCAAAATAGTCAATTCTTGAACTCATGACCAAGGCATTGACCCAATAGGTCAACTTTCGAACAAAAAGTTAATTCTGGTAAAAAAAAAGTCAATTTTTTACCTAATGACCAATTATTGACCCAATAAGTTAATCACTGACCAAAATGTCAAATTTGGTCATAATGGTCAATCCTTAACCCAATGACAAACCTATTGACCCAATAGGTGAACTTTTGATCAAAAAGTTAACTATGGTCAAAATGGTAAATCCTGGACCCAATGAAAAACTCACTGAACAAATAGATCGACTTTTGACCAAAAAGTCAATTTTAGGCCAGAAATGATCGATTTTGACCTAATAACCAATATTGATCTAATAGGTCGACTTTTAACAAAAGTCGACTTTGGTGAAAATGGTTCATCTTTAACCCGATGACTAACCCATTGACCTGATCAGTCGACTTTGACAAAAAAGTCAACATTGGGCAAAAATGGTAAATCATTGACCCAATTACCAACCCATTTACCCAAAAGGACAACTTTTGACCAAAAAGTCAATTTCAGTCAAAATTGTCAATTTTTGACATAATGACCACCTCAATGAACCAATAGGTCAACTTTTGACCAAAAAGTTAAATTTGGTCAAAATGGTCCATTTCTGACACAATGACCACCCCATTGACTCAATGGGTTAACTTTTAACCAAAAATTCAATTTTGGTCAAAATAGTCATTTTTTGACCTAATGACCAATTATTGACCCATTTAGTCAATCTATGTCCAAAAAGTCAACTTTAATCAAAATGGTCAATCCTTGACCCAATGACAAACCCATTAACCCAATAGGCCAATATTTGACTAAAAAGTTAATTTTGTCAAAATAGTTAATTTTTGACCTGATTACCAATTATTGACCCAATAGGTCAATCTCTGACCAAAAAATCAACTTTGGTCAAACTGGTCAATCATTGACCCAATGACCAACCCATTGACCAAATAGGTCAACTTTTGACCAAAAAAATAATTTTGTTAAATTAGTCAATTTTTGACCAAATGACCAACCTATACACAAAAATCGACTCAGTCAAAATAGTTAATTTCTCACCCAATGACCAAAAAGCCAACTTTGGTCAAAATGGTCAATTTTTGACCCAATAACTAACAATTGACCCAATAGGTCAACTTTTGAGCAAAAAAGTCAAATTTTGTCAAAATGGTCAATCCTTGACCTAAAGATCAACCCATTGACCCAATGGGTCATCTTTTGACCAAAAAGTCATTTTTTGTCAAAAGAGTTAATTTTTACCTATTTAACACCCCATTGACTCGATCAAAGTCGACTTTTCGACAAAAGTCGAGTTTGATCAAAATAGAGAATTTCTGATCTAATGACCAACATATTGACCCATTTGGTCAACTTTTGACCAAAAAGTCAGCTATGCTCAAAATTGTCAATCTTTAACCCAATGACCCAATAGTTCAACCTTTGACCAAAAAGCAATTTTTGTCAAATTTGTCAATTTTTGTCCTAATGACCAACTCATTGACCCAATAAGTCAACATTGGTCAAAATGGTCAATCCTTGACCCAATGACCAACCCATTGACCCAATAGGTCAACTTTTGACGAAAATGTCAACTTTGGTCAAAATGGTCAATCCTTGACCGATGACCGACCCATTGTCCCAATAGATCAACTTTGACCAAAAAGTCCACTTTTTTAAAGTAGTCGATCCTTGACTCAATGAACTACACATTGACCCGATTGGTCGACTTTTGACCAAAAATTCGATTTTGGTCAAAATAATCGAATTTTTGACCTATTGACCGATTATTGACCCAATAAGTTAATCTCTGCCAAAAAGTCAAATTTGGTCAAAATGGTCGATCCTTGACCCAATGACCAACCCATTCGACCAATTGAGTCAACATTTGACCAAAAATTCAACTTTGGTCAAAATTGTCGAACCTTGATCCAATGACCAACCCATAGACCCGATAGATCAACTTTTGACCAAAATAGTCAATTTTCGACATAATGACCAGTTATTGACCCAATAATCAATCTCTGACCAAAAAGTCAACTTTGGTCAAAATGGTCAATCCTTGACCCAATGACCAACCCATTGACCCAATAGGTCAACTTTTGACCAAATAGTGAACTTTAGTCAAAATAGTCAATCCTTGACACAATGACAAACCCATCTACACAATAGGTTGACCTTTGACCTAAAATTTAATTTTGGTCAATATAGTCAACTTTTGACCTAATGACCATCCCATTGACCCAATAGCTCAACTTTTGACCAAAAAGTCAACTTTGGTCAAAATGGTCAATTTCTGACCCAATGACCGCATATTAACCTAATAGGTCAACATTTGACCAAAAGTTCAATTTTGGCCAAAATAGTTAATTTTTGACCTAATGACCAACTTTTGACCAAATAGGTCAATCTCTGACCAAAAAGTTAACTTTGGTCAAAATGGTCAATCCTTGACCCAATGACCAACCCGTTGACCCAATAAGTCAACCTTTTACTAAAAAATCAACTTTCGACCAAAAAGCAATTTTGGTCAAAATAGTTAATTTTTGACCTAATAACCACCCAATTGACCCAATGGGTCAACTTTTGACCAAAAAGTTAACTTTGGTCAAAATGGTCAATTTCTGACCAAATGACCAACCCATTCACCCAATAAGTTAACTTTTGACCAAAAAGTCAACTTTAGTCAAAATGGTCAATTTATGAGCCAATGACCAACCCATTGACCCAATAGGTTTACTTTTGATCAAATAGTTAAATATGGTCAAAATGGTCAATTTTTGACCTAATAACCAATTGTTAACCCAATAAGTCAATCTCTTATCAAAAAGTCAACTTTGGTTAAAATGGTCAATCCTTGACCCAATGACCAACCCATCAACCCAAATGGTCAAAATTTGACTAGAAAATCAAATTTGGTCAAAATGGTCAATCCTTGATCCAATGACCAACCAATTGACCCAATATGTCAACTTTTGACCAAAAAGTTAATTTTGGTCAAAATAATTAATTTTTGACCTAATGACCACCCCATGGACCCAATAAGTCAACTTTTGACCCAAAAGTTAACTTTGGTTAAAATGGTCAATCCTTGACCCAGTGACCAACACATTAACACGAAAGGACAACTATTGTCCAAAAAGTTAATTTTCATCAAAATTGTCAATTTTTGACCTAATGACCACCTCATTGACCTAATAGGTCAACTTTTGATCAAAAAGTTAAATTTGGTCAAAATGATCCAATTCTGACACAATGACCACCCCGTTGACTCAATGGGTCAATTTTTGACCAAAAATTCAATTTTGGTCAAAATAGTCAGTTTTTGACCCAATGACCAAATATTGACCCAATAAGTCAATCTCTGACCAAAAAGTCAACATTGGTCAAAATGGTCAATCATTGACCCAATGAACAACCCATTGACCAAATATGTCTACTTTTGACCAAAAAAACAATTTTGGCTAAATTAGTCAATTTTTGACCTAATGACCAACCCATTGACAAAAATGTCAACTCCGGTCGAAATAGTTAATTTCTCACCCAATGACCAAAAAGTCAAGTTGGGTCAAAATGGTCAATTCTTTACCCAATAACGAACACATTGACCATATAGGTCAACCTTTAACCAAAAAGTCAAATTTGGTCAAAATGGTCAATCCTTGACCTACAAACCAACCCATTGACCCAATAGGTCACCTTTTGGCCAAAAAGTCAAATTGGGTCAAAATAGTCACTTTATCTATTGACCACCCCATTGACCCAATAGGTCAAATTTCGACAAAAATGTCAAGTTTAGTCAAAATGATGAATTTTTGATCCAATGACCAACGTATTGACGGAATTGGTCAACTTTTGACCAAAAACTCAGCTATGGCCAAAATGATCAATCTTTGACCCAATGACCCAATAGTTCAACCTTTGACCAAAATGTAATTTTTGTCAAAATTGTCAATTTTTTACCTAATGTACAACCCCTTAACACAATAAGTCAACTTTGGTCAAAATGGTCAATCCTTGACCCAATGACCAACCCATTAACCCAATAGGTCAACTTTTGACCAAATCGTCAACTTTGGTTAAAATGGTCAATCCTTGAATAAATGACCAACCCATTGACCCAATAGGTCAACTTTTGAACAAAAAGTCAACTTTTTTCAAAGTGGTCAATCCTTGACCCAATGACCAACCCATTGACATAATAGGTTAACTTTTGGCCAAAAATTTAATTTTGGTCAAAGTAGTCAATTTCTGACCTACTTACCAATTATTGACCCAATAAGTCAATCTCTGACGAAAAAGTCTACTTTGGCAAAACGGTTAATCCTTGACCTAATGACCAACCTATTGACCCAATTAGTCAACATTTAACCAAAAAGTCAACTTTGGTCAAAATGGTTATCCTTGACCTAATGACCAACCCATAGGCCCAATAGATCAACTTTTGGCCAAAATAATCAATTTTTGACATAATGACCAATTATTGACCAAATATTAAATCTCTCACCAAAAACTAAACTTTGGTCAAAATGATCAATGCTTGACTCAATGACAAACCCATTGACCCAATAGGTCAACTTTTAACCAAAAAGTGAATTTTAGTGAAAATAGTCAATCCTTGACACAATGATCAACTCATTGACACAACAGGTCAACTTTTGACCTAAAAGTTAATTTTGGTCAATATAGTGAATTTTTGACCTATTGACCACCAGATTGACCTAATTGGTCAAATTTTGACCAAAAAGTGAACTTTAGTCAAAATGGTCAATTTCTGACCCAATGACAATCTCATTAATCTAATGGGTCAAGTTTTGAACAAAGATTTAATTTTTGTCAAAATAATTAATTTTTGACCTAATAACCAATTATTGACCAAATAAGTCAATCCATGACCAAAAAGTCAACTTTTGTCAAAATGGTCAATCAATGACCCAATGATCAACCCGTTGACACAATAGTTCAACCTTTGACCAAAAAGTCAACTTTGGTCAAAAGGGTCAATCCGTGACCTAATGACCCAATATGTCAACTTTTGACCAAAAAGCAAATTTGGTCAAAATAGTTAATTTTTGAGCTGATGACCACCCAATTGACCCAATGGGTCAACTTTTGACCAAAATGTTAACTTAGGTCAAAATGGTTAATTTCTGACCCAATGACCAACCCATTGGCCCAAAAGGTCAATTTTTGACCAAAATGTCAACTTAAGTCAAAATGGTCAATTCTTTAGGCAATGACAATCCCATAGACCCAATAGGTCAACTTTTGATCAAGAAGTCAAATTTGGTTAATATAGTCACTTTTTGACCTAATGTCCAATTATTGACCTAATAAGTCAATCTCTTACCAAAAAGTCAACTTTGGTCAAAATGGTTAATCCTTGACCCAATGACCAATTCATTGACCCAATTGGTCAACTTTTGACCAGAAAATCAACTTTGGTCAAAACGGTAAATCCTTGACCCAATGACCAACCTATTGACCTAATATGTCAACTTTTGACCAAAAAGTCAATTTTGGTCAATATAGTCAATTTTTGACCTAATGACCACCCCATTGACCCAATAAGTCAGCTTTGTTCAAAATGGTCAGTTTCTGACCTAATGAGCACCCCGTTAACACAATGGGTCAACTTTTTACCAAAAATTTAATTTTGGTCAAAATAGCCAAATTTTGACTTAATGACTAATTATTGACCCAATAAGTTAATCTCTGACCAAAAAGTCAACTTTGGTCATAAAGGTCAATCCTTAACCCAATCACCAACCCATTGACCCAATAGGTCAACTTTTAACCAAAATGTCAATATTAGTCAAAATGGTCAATTTTTAACCAATGGCTAACCCATTGACCCAATAGGACAACTTTTGACCAAAAAACTCAATTTTTGTCAAAATGGTCAATTCTTAACCCAATGACCAACTCATTGACCCAACAGGTCAACTTTTGAACACAAAGTCAATTTTAGTAAAAATAGTAAATTTTTTACCAAATGACCAATTTTTGACCCAATAAGTCAATCTGTGACCAAAAAGTCAAATTTGGTCATAATGGTCAATCCTTGTCCTAATGACAAACTCTTTGACCCAATAGGTTAACTTTTGACTAAAAAATAAACTTTGGTCAAAATGATTAATTCTTTGACCTAATGACCAACCTACTGACCCATTAAATAGACTTTTGACCGGGTCAAGGATTGACCATTTTGACCAAAGTTGACTTTTTGGTCATTGGGTCAGAATTTAATCATTTTGACCAAAGTTCACATTTTAGTCAAAAGTTCATCTATTTGGTCAAAAATTAACTATTTTAACCAAAATTGACTTTTTGGTCAAAACTTGACCGATTGGGTCAATGGTTTGGTCATTTGGTCAAGGATTGACCTTTTTGACCAAAGTTGACTTTTTGGTAAAAAGTTAACCTATTAGATCAATGGGTTGGTCATTGGGCCAAGGATTGACAATTATGAACAAAGTTAGCTTTTTTGGTAAGAGATTTACTTATTGGGTCAATAATTGGTCATTAGCTCCAAAATTGACTTTTTGGTCAAAAGTTGACCTATTGGGTCAATGGGTTGGTCATTGGGTCAGAAATTGACCATTTAGACCAAAGTTGACTTTTTGGTCAAAATTGACCTAATGGGTCTATCGGGTGGTCATTATGTCAAATGATAATTTTGACCAAAATTGACTTTTTGATCAAAAGTTGACCTATTGGGTCAATGAGTTGTTTATTATGCTAAAAATTAACTATTTTGACCAAAATTGACCTTTTGGTCAAAAGTTGACCTATTGGGTCATGGGGTCAATTTGACCATTCTGACCATCCTTGACTTTTTGGTTAAAAGTTGACCAATTTAGTCAATGTGTTGGTCATTTAGTCAAGGATTGATGATTTTGACCAAAGTTGTCTTTTTGGTATTGGGCCAATGGGTTTGTCATTGGGTTAGAAATTGACCATTTTGGCCAAGATTGAATTTTTGTTCAAAGTTGATATATCGGGTTAATGGGTTGGTCATTGGGTCATAAATTAACTATTTTAACCAAACTTTACTTTTTGGACAAAAAGTTGACATATCAGGTCAATGGGTTTGTCATTGGGTTAAAAATTAACCATTTTGACCAAAGTTGTCTTTTTGGTCAAAAGTTTACCTATTTAGTCTATTAGTTGGTAATTTGGTCAAGAATTGACCATTTTGACCAAGGATAACTTTTTGGTCAATAGTTGACCTATTGGGTGAACGGGTTGGTCATAGGGCAAAAAATTAACCATTTTGACTAAAGTTGACTTTTTGGTCAAAAGTTAACCTATTGGGTCAATGAGAGGTCATTAGATCAAAAATTGACTATTTTGATCAAAACTGACTTTTTGGTCAAAAGTTGACCTATTGGGTCAATGGGTTTGTCATTGAGTCAAGTATTGACCATTTTGACAAAAGTTGATTTTTTTGTTAAAAGTTCATCAATTGGGTCAATGGGTCAAGAATTGACAATTTTGAACAAAGTTAAATTTTTAGTCAGAGATTGACTGATTGGGTCAATAATCTGTCAATAGGTACAAAATTGACTATTTTGACCAAAATTAAATTTTTTTGTCAAAGTTGACCTATTGGGTCAATGGGTTGGTCATTAGGTCAAGGATTGACCATTTTGACCAAAGTTGACTTTTTGGTCAAAAGTTAAGCCATTGGGTCTATGGGTTGGTCGTTGGGTCAAGGACTGACCCTTTTGACCACATTTGACATTTTGGTAAGAGATTGACTTATTAGGTCAATAATTGGTCATTAGGTCAAAAATTGACTATTTTGACTGAAATTAACTTTTTGGTTAAAAGTTGACCTATTTGGTCAATTTGTTGGTCATTGGGTCAAGGATTGACCATTTTGACCAAAGTTGACTCTTTGGTCAAAAGTTGACCTATTGGGTCAAAGGGTTGGTCATTTGGTCAGAAATTGACCATTTTGACCAAATCGACTTTTGAGTCGATGGGGTGGTTGTTAGATTAAAAATTGACTATTTTGGCAAAAAATTTCTTTTTTGTCAGAAGTTGACCAATTGGGTCAATGGGTATGTCATTGTGTCAAGCATTGATCATTTTGACCAAAATTGACATTTCGGCCAAAAGATGACCCATTGGGTCAATGGAGTGGTCATTAGGTCAAAAATTAACCATTTTGACAAAAATTGTGTTTTTGGTTAAAAGTTGACCTAATTGGTCAATGGTTGGTCATTTGGTCAAGGATTGACCATTCTGAGCAAGGTTAACTTTTTCGAAAAAAGTTAACTTATTGGGTCAATGGGTTAGTCATTGGGTCAAGGATTGACCATTTTGAATAAAGTTGACTTTTTGGTCAGAAATTGACTTATTAAGTCAATAATTGGTCATTAGGTAAAAAATTGACTATTTTGACAAAAAAATGACTTTTTGGTCAAAAGCTGTCCTATTAAGTCAATGGGTTGGTTATTGGGTCAAGGACTTACCATTTTGGCTAAAGTTGACTTTTTGGTCAAAAGTTCGCCTATTGGGTCATTAAGTTGGGTTATTGGGTCAAGGATTAACCATTTTGACCAAAGTTAACTTTTTGGTAATTGGGTCAGAAATTAATTACTTTGACGAAAGTTGACTTTTTTATTAAAGTTCATCTATTTGGTCAATAAGATTGTCATGAGGTCAAAAATTGACAATTTTGACCAAAATTTGCTTTTTGGTCAAAAGTTGACCTATTTAGTCAATGTGTTGGTCATTGAGTCAAAGATTTACGATTTTGACCAAAGTTATCTTTTTGGTGAAAAGTTGACATATTAGGTCAATGGGTTGGTTATTGGGTCAGAAATTGACCATTTTAGTTATAGTTGACTTTTTGGTCAAAAGTTGACCAATTGGGTCAATGGGGTGGTTGTTAGGTTAAAAATTGACTATTTTGACCAAAATTTACTTTTTTGTCAAAAGTTGACCCATTGGGTCAATCTAGTGGTCATTAGGTCAAAAATTGACTATAATGACCAAAATTGTCTTTTTGGCTAAAAGTTGACCTTTTGGGTCAATGGGTTTATCATTTGGTCAAGGATTGACCATTCTGACCAAAGTTGAGTTTTTGGTAAAAAGTTAACTTATTGGGTCAATGGGTTAGAAATTGGCTAAAGGATTGACCACTTTGAAAAAAGTTGAATTTTTTGTCAGAGATTGACTTATTGGGTCAATAATGGTCATTAGGTCAAAAAATGGCTATTTGACCAAAATTAACTTTTTGTTCAAAAGTTGACATATTGGGTCAATTGGTTGGTCATTGGGTCAGAATATGACCATTTTGACCAAAGTTGACATTTTGGTCAAAAGTTGACCTAATGGGTCAATCGGGTGGTCATTATGTTAAAAATTGATAATTTTGACCAAAATTGACTTTTTAGTCAAAAGTTTATTACGTCATAAATTAACTACTTTAACCAAAATTGACCTTTTCGTCAAAAGTTGACCTATTAGGTCATTGGGTCAATTTGATCATTTTGACCGTACTTGACTTTTTGGTCAAAAGTTGACCTATTTTTTTAATGCATTGGTCATTTTGTCAAGGATTGATGATTTTGACCAAAGTTATTTTTTTTGTCAAAAATTGACAAATTGGGCCAATGGTTTGGTCATTGGGTCAGAAATTGTCCATTTTGACCAAAACTGACTTATTGGTCAGAAGTTGACATATCGGGATAATGGATTGGTCAATGGGTTAGTAATTGACAATTTTAAGGAAACTTGACTTTTTAGTCAAAAGTTGACATATCGGGTCAACTGGTTGGTCATTGGGTTAAAAATTGACCATTTTGACCAAAGTTATCTTTTTTGGTCAAAAGTTAACCCATTTGGTCAATGGGTTGGTAATTGGGTCAAGAATTGACCATTTTGACCAAGGATGACTTTTTGGTCAATAGTTGAACTATTGGGTCAACGGGTTGTCATAGGGGCAAAAATTGACCGTTTTGACTAAAGTTGACTTTTTAGTCAAAAGTTGACCTATTGGGTCAATGGGTTTGTCATTGGGTCAAGAATTGACCATTTTGACCAAAGTTAATTTTTTGGTCAAAAGTTCACCAATTGGATCAATGGGTTGGTCATTCGGTTAAGGATTGAATATTTTGAACAAAATTGACTTTTTCGTCAGAGATTGACTGATTAGGTCAATAATTGGTCAATAGGTCAAAAATTGACTATTTTGACCTAGATTGAATTTTTTGTCAAAAGTTGACCAATTGGGATAATGGGTTGGTCATTGGGTCAATGATTGACCATTTTGACCAAAGTTGACTTTTTGGTCAAAAGTTGACCCATTGGGTCTATGGGTTGGTCGTTGGGCCAAGGATTGACCATTTTGACCAAAGTTGACTTTTTGGTAAGAGATTGACTTATTGGGTCAATAATTGGTCACTAGGTCAAAAATTGACTATTTTGACCAAAAAGTCACCAAAATTGACTTTTTGGTCAAAATTTGACCTATTTAGTCAATTTGTTTGCCATTGGGTCAAGGATTTACCATTTTGACCTAAGTTGACTTTTTGGTCAAAAGTTGACTTATTGGGTCAAAGGGTTGGTCATTAGGTCAGAAATTAACCATTTTGACCAAATCGACTTTTGGTTCAAAAGTTGACCTATTTGGTCAATGGGTTGGTCATTAGGTCAGAAATTAACTATTTTGACCAAAATTGACTTTTTGTCAAAAGTTTACCTATTGGGTCAATGGGTTGGTCATTGGGTCAAGGATTGACCATTTTAACTAAAGTTGACTTTTTGGTCAAAATTTCTCTTACGAGGTCAATGAGTTGGTTATTGGGTCAAGGATTAACCATTTTGAGGAAAGTTAACTTTTTGGTCTTTGGGTTTAACTATTTTAACAATAGTTGACTTTTTGGTCAAAAGTTCATCTATTTGTTCACTAGGATGGACATTAGGCCAAAAATTAACTATTTTGACCAAAATTAACTTTTTGGTCAAAAGGACTTATTTAGTCCATGCGTTGGTTATTGGGTCAAGGATTGACAATTATAAGGTCAATGGGTTGGTTATTGGGTCAGAAATTGACCATTTTAACTAAAGTTAATTTTTTAGTCAAAAGTTGACCTATTGGGTCAATGGAGTGGTTGTTAGGTTAATAATTGACTATTTGGGCCAAAATTTACTTTTTTGTCAGAAGTTGACCAATTGGGTCAATGGGTATGTCATTCTGTCAAGGATTGATCATTTTGACCAAAATTGACATTTCAGTCAAAAATTGACCCATTGGGTCAATGGAGTGGTCATTTGGTCAAAAATTGACCATTTTGACAAAAACTTTCTATTTGGTTAAAATTTGATCAAGTAAATGGGTTGTTCATTTGGTCAAGGATTGACCATTGTGACCAAGGTTAACTTTTTCATAAAAAGTTAACTTACTGGTTCAATGGGTTGGTCATTAGGTCAAGGATTGACCATTTTGAACAAAGTTGACTTTTTTTTCACAGATTGACTTTTTGGGTCAATAATTGGTCATTAGATAAAAAATTGACTATTTTGACCAAAATTGATTTTTTTGTCAAAAGTTGACCTATTGGGTCAATGGGGTGGTTGTTAGGTTAAAAATTTACTATTTTGACCAAAATTTATTTTTTTGTCAAAAGTTGACAAATTGTTTTAATGGGTATGTCATTGTATCAAGGATTGAGCATTTTGACCAAAATTGACATTTTGGTCAAAAGTTGACCCATTGGGTCAATGGGGTGGTCATTTGGTTAAAAATTGACTATTTTGACCAAAATTATGTTTTTGGACAAAATTTGACCTATTGGATCAAGGAGTTGGTCATTTGGTCAAGGATTGACCATTCTGACCAAAGTTGACTTTTTGGTAAAAAAGTTAACTTATTGGGTAATGGGTTGGCCATTGGCTCAAGGATTGACCATTTTGAACAAAGTTGACTTTTTCATGAGAGATTGACTTATTGGGTCAATAAATGGTCTTTAGGTTAAAAATTGACAATTTTGACCAAAATTGACTTTTGGTCTAAAGTTGACCTATTGGGTCAATGGGTTGGGCATTGGGTCACAAATTGACCATTTTGACCAAAGTTGACTTTTTGGTCAAAATTGACCTAATGGGTCAATCGGGTGGTCATTATGTAAAACGAAAATTTTGACCAAAACTGACTTTTTGATCAAAAGTTGACCTATTGGGTCAATGAGTTGTTCATCATGCCAAAAATTAACTATTTTGACCAAAACTGACCTTTTGGTCAAAAGTTGACCTATTGGGTCATCAGGTCAATTTAACCATTTTGACCATACCTGACTTTTTGGTCAAAAGTTGACCAATTTAGTCAATGTGTTGGTCATTCAGTCAAGGATTGATGATTTTGAGTAAAGATGTTTTTTTGGTAAAAAATTGACAAATTAGGCCAATTGGTTGGTCATTGGGTCAGAAATTGACAATTTTGAGCAAAACTGACTTTTTGTTCTAAAGTTGACATATCAGGTTAATGGGTTGGTCATTGAGTCAGAAATTGATAATTTTAACTGAACTTGACTTTTTGGACAAAAGTTGACATATCGGGTCAATGGGTTGGCCATTGGGTTAAAAATTAACCATTTTGACTGAAGTTGTCTTTTTGGTCAAAATTTGACCTATTTGGTCGATGAGTTGGTAATTGGGTCAAGAATTGACCATTTGACCAATGATGACTTTTTTGTTCAATAGTTGACCTATTGGGTCAACGGCTTGGTCATAGTGCAAAAATTGACCATTTTGACTAAAGTTGACTTTTTGGCCAAAAGTTGACATATTGGGTCAATGGGTGATCGTTAGATCAAAAATTGACTATTTTGACCCAAATTGACTTTTTGGTCAAAGTTAACCTATTGGGTCAATGGGTTTGTCATTGGGTCAAGGATAGACCATTTTGACCAAAGTTGATTTTTTGGTCAAAAGTTCACCAATTAGGTCTATGGGTTGGTCGTTGGGTCAAGGATTGACCATTTTGACCAAAGTCAACTTTTTGGTAAGAGATTGACTTATTGGGTTAATCATTGGTGATTAGGTCAAAAATTGACTATTTTGACCGAAATTGACTTTTTGGTCAAAAGTTGACCTATTTGGTCTATTTGTTGGTCATTGGGTCAAGGATTGACCATTTTGACCTAAGTTTACTTTTTGGTCAAAAGTTAGCCTATTGGGTCAAAGGGTTGGTTATTGGGTCAGAAATTGACCATTTTGATCAAATCAACTTTTGTGTCAAAAGTTAAACTATTGGGTCAATGGGTTGGTCATTAGGTCAGAAATTGACTTTTTTGACAAAAATTGACTATTTGTCAAAAGTTTACCTATTGCGTGTCATTGGGTCAAGGATTGACCATTTTGACTAAAGTTGACTTTTTGGTCAAAAATTGTCCTATTAGGTCAATGAGTTGGTTATTTGGTTAAGGATTAACCATTTTTACAAAAGTTGAATTTTTGGTCATTGGGTTTAACTATTTTAACCAAAGTTGACTTTTTGGTCAAAAGTTCATCTATTTGCTCAACTGGATGAACATTATGTCAAAAATTAACTATTTTGACCAATATTAACTTTTTGGTCAAAAGTTGGCTTATTTAGTCAATGCGTTGGTCATTGGGTCAAGGATTAAAAATTTTAAGGTCAATGGATTGGTTATTGGGTCAGAAATTGACCATTTTAACTAAAGTTAACTTTTCAGTCAAAATTTCAACTATTGGGTCAATGCGGTGGTTGTTAAGTTAATAATTGACTATTTTGGCAAAAATTTACTTTTTTGTCAAAAGTTGACCAATTGGGTCAATGGGTATGTCATTGGGTTAAAGATTGACAATTTTTGACCCAATAACCAACACATTGAACCAATAGGTCAACTTTTGAGCAAAAAGTCAAATTTGGTCAAAATGGTCAATCCTTGACCTAAAGACCAACCCACTGACCCAATAGGTCATCTTTTGACCAAAAAGTCATTTTTGGTCAAAAGAGTTAATTTTTTACCTATTTAACACCCAATTGATCCAATAGGTCAACTTTTGACAAAAAAGACAAGTTTGATCAAAATGGTGAATTTCTGATCCAATGACTAGACATATTGACCCATTTGGTCGACTTTTGACAAAAAGTCGGCTATGCTCGAAAATTGTCGATCTTTAACCCAACGACCCGATATTTGACCTTGGACCAAAAAGCAATTTTTGTCAAATTTGTCAATTTTTGTCCTAATGACCAACTCATTGACCCAATAAGTCAACTTTGGTCAAAATGGTCAATCATTGACCCAATGACCAACCCATTGACCAAATAGGTGAACTTTTGACCAAAATGTCAACTTTGGTCAAAATGGTCAATCCTTGACCCATTGACCAACCCATTGACCTAATATGTCAACTTTGACCAAAAAGTTCACTTGTTTTAAAGTGGTCAATCCTTGACTCAATGAACAACACATTGACCCAATAGGTCAACTTTTGACCAAAAATTCAATTTTGGTCAAAATAGTCAATTTTTGACCTATTGACCAATTATTGACCCAATAAGTTAATCTCTGGCCAAAAAGTCGAATTTAGTCGAAATGGTCGATCCTTGACCCAATGACCAACCCATTCCACCAATTGGTCGACATTTGACCGAAAAATCGACTTTGGTCGAAAATTGTCGAACCTTGATCCGATGACCAACCCATAGACCCAATAGATCAACTTTTGACCAAAATAGTCAATTTTTGACATAATGACCAGTTATTGACCCAATAATCAATCTCGGACCAAAAGTCAACTTTGGTCAAAACGGTCAATCCTTGACCCAATGACCAACCCATTGACCCAATATGTCAACTTTTGACCAAATAGTGAACTTTAGTCAAAATAGTCAATCCTTGACACAATGACAAACCCATCTACACAACGAGGTTAACCTTTGACCTAAAATTTAATTTTGGTCGATATAATCGACTTTTGACCTAATGACCATCCCATTTACCCGATAGCTCGACTTTTGACCAAAAAGTCGACTCTAGTCGAAATGGTATATTTCTGACCCAATGTCCGCCCATTAACCTAATAGGTCAACATTTGACCAAAAATACAATTTTGGTCAAAATAGTTAATTTTTGACCTAATGACCAACTTTTGACCAAATAGGTCAATCTCTGACCAAAAAGTTAACTTTGGTCTAAATGGTCAATCCTTGACCTAAAGACCAACCCATTGACCCAATAAGTCAACCTTTGCACAAAAATCGACTTTCGACCAAAAAGCGATTTACAGTCGAAATAGTTAATTTTTGACCTAATGACCATCGATTGACCCAATGGGTCAACTTTTGACCAAAAAGTTAACTTTGGTCAAAATGGTCAATTTCTGACCCAATGACCAACCCATTCACCCAATAAGTTAACTTTTGACCAAAAAGTTAACTTTAGTCAAAATGGTCAATTCTTGAGCCAATGGCCAACCTATTGACCAAATAGGTCAACTTTTGATCAAAGAGTCAATTTTGGTCAATATAATCAATTTTGACCTAATGACCAATTATTGACCTAATAAGTCAATCTCTTACCAAAAAGTCAACTTTGGTCAAAAGGGTCAATCATTGACCCAATGACCAACCCATTGACAGAATGGTCAACTTTTGACCAGAAAATCAACTTTGGTCAAAACGGTCATTCCTTGACCCAATGACCAACCCATTAACCAAATATGTCAACTTTTGACCAAAAAGTCAATTTTGATCAAAATAGTTAATTTTTGACTTAATGAACACCCCATTGACCTAATAAGTCAACTTTTGACCAAAAAAGTCAACTTTGTTAAAAATGGTCAATTTCTGACCTAATGACCACCCCATTAACACAATGGGTCAACTTTTAACCAAAAATACAATTTTGGTCAAAATAGACAATTTTTCACTTAATGACCAATTATTGACCCAATAAGTCAATCTCTGAATAAAAAGTCAACTTTGGTCAACAAGGTCAATCCTTGACCCGATAAGTCAACTTTGACAAGCCCATTGAGCCAATATGTCAACTTTTAACCAAAAAGTCAACTTGGGTCAAAATGGTTAATTTTTTATCCAATGGCCAAACCATTGACCCAATAAGACAACTTTTGACAAAAAAGTTGACTTTGGTCAAAATGGTCAATTCTTGACCTAATGACCAAATCATTGACCCAATAGGTTAACTTTTGAACAAAAAGTCAATTTTCGTCAAAATAGTTAATTTTTGACCAAATGACCAATTATTGACCCAATAAGTTAATCACTGACCAAAAAGTCAAATTTGGTCATAATGGACATTCCTTGTCCCAATGGCAAACTCATTGACCTAATAGGTCAACTTTTGACCAAAAAGTCAACTTTGGTCAAAATGGTAAATCCTTGACCCAATGACCAACCCATTGACCAACCCATTGACCAAAGATATCTGTTTTTAACCAAATAGTCAATTTTGGTAAAAAATAGTCAATTTTTGACCAAATGACCAGCTCATTGATCCAATAGGTCAACTTTTGACCAAAAAGTTAACTTTGGTCAAAATGGTCAATTCTTGACCTAATGACCAACTCATTGACCCAATAGGTCAACTTTTGAATAAAAAAGTTAATTTTGGTCAAAATAGTCAATTTTTGACATAATGACCACTTATTGACCCAATAAGTCAATTCCTGACCAAAATGTCAAATTTGGTCATAATGGTCAATCCTTGACCCAATGACAAACTCATTGACCCGATATGTCGACTTTTGAACAAAAAGTTAACTTTGGTCGAAATGGTAAATCTTTGACTTCAATGAACATCCCACTGACCCGATAGAACGACTTTTGACCAAAAAGTCGATTTTAGGCGAAATACTCGATTTTTGACCTAATAACTAATATTGACCCAACGAATTCGACTTTAAACCAAAAAGTCAACTTTGGTCAAAATGGTCCATCCTTGACCCATTGACTAACTCATTGACCCAATAGGTCAAGTTTTGACCAAAAAGTTAACTTTGGCCAAAATGGTCAATCTTTGACCCAATGACCAACCCATTGACCCAAAAGGACAACTTTTGAACAAAAAGTCAATTATGGTAAAAATTATCAATTTTGACTTAATGATCACCTCATTAACCCGATAGGTCATCTTTTGACCAAAAAGTTAAATTTGGTTAAAATTGTGCATTTCTACACGATGAGCGAACCTATTGACCCAACGGGTTAACTTTTAACCAAAAAATCGACTTTAGTCGTAAATGGTCGATTTTGACCTAATGACTGACCCATTTACTCGATGAAACGACTTTTGACCAAAAAGTCGACTTTGGTCAAAATTGTCGATTCTTGAATGACTAATGCGATTGACCCAATACGTCAACTTTTGAACATAAAGTCAATTTTAGTAAAAATAGTTAATTTTTGACTAAATGACCAATTATTGACCAAGTAAGTTAATCTGTGACTAAAAAGTCAAAGTTGGTCATAATGGTCAATCTTTGATCGCGATAATGAACTCATTGACCCAATAGGTCAACTTTTGACCAAAAAATCAACTTTGGTCAAAATGGTAAATCCTTGACCTAATGACCAACCCACTGACCCAATAGATTGACTTTTGACCAAATAGGCAATTTTGGTCAAAATAGTCATTTTTGACCTAATAAACGATATTAACTTGATAGATCGACTTTTAACCAAAAAGTCGACTTTGGTCAAAATGTTCGATCCTCGACACTAATGACCGAGCATTGATAAAACGAATTCGACTTTGGACCGAAATGTCGACTTTAGTCAAAATTGTCGATCCTTGACCACAATGACCAAGCCCATTGATCCAATAGGTCGGCATTTGACCAAAAAGTCGACTTTGGTTAAAATGGTCGATCCTTAACCTCGATGACTGACCCATTGACCCAATAGGTGAACTTTTGACCAAAAATTCAAATTTGGTCGAAATTAGTCGATTGTTGATCCGATGACTGACCCATTGACCCCATATGTCGACTTTTGACCAAAAAGTCGATTTTGATCAAAATAATCGAATTTGACCTAATGACCATCCATTGACACCATAAAGTCAACTTTTGACCAAAAAGTCAACATTGGTGAAAATGATGCATTTCGAACCAATGATGACCCCGTAAACACAACGGATTCGACTTTTGACACAAAAAAAATTTTGGTCGAAATATTCGATTTTTGACACAATAGTAGGCGATTGACCCGATAGATCGACTTTTGACAAAAAGTTAACTTCGGTCAAAATGGTCGATTTCGACCCAATGACCGATCCATTGACCCAATCGATTCGACTTTTGACCAAAAAGTTAACTTTGGTCAAAACGGTCAATTCTTGACCCAATGACCAACCAATTGACCTAAAAGGTCAACTTTTGATCAAAAAGTTAATTTTGGTCAAAATAGTCAATTTTTGACCAAATGACCAATTGTAAACCCAATAAGTCAATCTCTTACCAAAAAGTCAATTTTGGTCAAAATGGTCAATCCTTGAACCAATCACCAACCCATTGACTCAACTGGTCAACTTTTGACCAGAAAATCAACTTTGGTCAAAATGATCAATCCTTGACCCAATGACCAACCCATTGACCCAATATGTCAACTTTTGACCAAAAAGTCAAGTTTGGTCGAAATATTCAATTTTTGACCTAATGACCACCCCATTGACCCAATAAGTCAACTTTTGACCAAAAAGTCAACTTTGTTCAAAATAGTTAATTTCTCGCTATAATGACCAAAGAATTGATTTTGTTCGAAATAGTCGATTACCGAATGAGTCGACTTTTGACCAAAAATTCAATTTTGGTCAAAATAGTTAATTTTTGACTTAATGACTAATTATTGACCCAATAATAAGTCAATCTCTGACCAAAAAGTCAACTTTGGTCAAAATGGTCAATCCTTGACCCAATGACCAACCCATTGACCTGATAGGTCAACCTTTAACCAAAAGTCGACTTTGGTCAAAATGATCGATTTTTTACAAAATGACCGACCCATGGACCCAATAGGTCAACTTTTAACCAAAAAGTCGACTTTGGTCGAAATGTCGATTCTTGACCTGATGATCATCTCATTGTCACGATAGGTCGACTTTTGAACAAAAGTTAATTTTGGTCAAAATGAAAATTTTGACCTAATGACCACTTATTGACCCAAAAAGTCAATCGCCGACCAAAATATCAAATTTGGTCATAATGGTCAATCGTTGACCCAATGACAAACTCATTCACCTAAAATGTCAACTTTTAACCAAAAGTTAACTTTGGTCAAAATGGTAAATCCTTGACGCAACGACCAACCCACTAACCCATTAGATCGACTTTTGACCAAACAGTCAATTTTTGGCGAAATAGTCAATTTTTAACCTAATAACCAATATTCACCCAATAGGTCAACTTTTACCCAAAAAGTTAACTTTGGTCAAAATGGTCCATCCTTGACCCAATGTCCAACTCATTGACCCGATAGGTCGACTCTTGACCGAATAATTAACTTTGGTCGAAATGGTCGATCCTTGACCTAATGGCCAACCCATTGACACACGAAGACTGACTTTTGACCAAAAAGTCGATTTTGGTAAAAATTGTCGATTTTGACTTAATGACCACCTCATTGACCCGATAGGTCGACTTTTGACCAAAAGTTAAATTCTGTCAAAATGATCCATTTCCGACACAACAACTGACCCATTGATTCGATAGGTCGACTTTTAGCCGAAAAGTCGACTTTGGTCGAAATGGTCGATTCTTGACCCGATGACCAACTCGATTACCCAATAGATCGACTTTTGAACACAAAGTCGATTTTGGTCGAAATAGTCGATTTTTTACCAAATGACTAATTATTGACCTAATAAGTAAATTCTATGACCAAAAAGTCGAATTTGGTCGTAATGGTCGATCCTTGTCCATTGATAAACTCATTGACCGATAGGTCGACTTTTTTACCAAAAAGTCAACTTTGGTCAAAATGGTAAATCCTTGACCTAATAACGAACACATTGATCCAATAGATTGACTTTTGACCAAATAGTCAATTTTGGTCAAAATAGTCAATTTTTGACCTAATAACCAATATTGACCCAATAGGTCAACTTTTAACGAAAAAGTCAACTTTGGTCAAAATGTTCGATCCTTGACTTAATGACCGACCCATTGACCGAACTAGTCGACTTATTGAGCAAAAGTCGACTTTGGTAAAACTGATAAATCCTTGACCCAACGAACATCCCATAGACCCGATGGATCTACTTTTGACAAAAAGTCGACTTTGGTCGAAAGTGTCGATCCTTGACCCAATGGCCGATCCATTGACCCGATAGGTCGACTTTTGACCAAAAATTCAAACTTGGTCGAAAATAGTCAATTTTTGACCCAATGACCAACTCATTGACCCCATATGTCAACTTTTGACCTAAAAGTCAATTTTGATCAAAATAGTCAATTTTTGACCTAATGAATACCCCATTGACCCAATAAGTCAACTTTTGACCAAAAAATCTACATTAGTCGACACGATCGATTTCGAACCCGATGACCGCCTCGTAAACATAATGGGTCGACTTTTGAAAAAAAAACAATTTTGGTCGAAAATATTCGATTTTTGACCTAATGACCACCTATTAACCCGATAGAGTCGACTTTTAACAAAAAGTTAGTTTTTGACGAAAATGTTCGATTTTTGACCGAATGACCGGTTATTGACCCGATAAGTCGATCTCTGACCAAAAAGTTAAGCTATGTTCAAAATGGTCGATCCTTGACCCGATGACCAACCCATTAACCCGATAGGTCGACTTTTGACCAAAAAGTCGACTTTGGTCGAAATGGTCGATCCTTGACCCGATGACCGACCCATTCACCCAATAGGTTAACTTTTGACCAAAAAGTCGATTTTGGTCGAAATAGTCGATTTTGACCTAATGACCGATTATTGACCCGATAACTCGATCTTTGAGCAAAAAGTCATCTTTGGTTAAAATTGTTAATCCTTGACCCGATGAGCGAAGCCAATTGACTAGTCGGCGACTTTTGAACAAAAAATCAACTTTGGTCGAAATGGTCGATCATTGACCCAATGACAAACCAATCGACCCAATATGTCGACTTTTGACCAAAATGTCGATTTTGGTCAAAATGGTTAATTTTGACTGAATGACCACCCTATTTACCCGATAGGTCGACTTTCGACGAAAAAGTCGACATAGGTCGCAAAAGGTTATTTTCGACCCAATAATTATCCCATTGACCTAATAGATCGACTTTTGACAAAAATTCAATTTTGGTTAAAATAGTCATTTTTTGACCTAATGGCCGATTATTGACCCAAAGAAATCGACCTTTGACCAAAAGTCGATTTTGCACAAAATGGACGATCCTTGACCCGATGACCGACCCATTGACCCGATAGGTCGACCTTTGACCAAAAAGTCGACTTTGGTCAAAATGGTCGATCCGTGACCCAATGACACGATACATCGACTTTTGACCGAAAAGCGAATTTGGTCGAAATAGTCGATTCTGACCGAATGGCCAAAAATTGACCCGATAGATCGACTTTTGCCCCGAAAAGTTATGTTTGGTCAAAATGGTTAATTTCTAACTCGATAATGACCCATTACGTCGACTTTTAGCCAAAAAGTAAATTTTGGTCAAAATGGCCAATTCTTGACCTAATAACTAACCCATTGACCCGATAAGTCGACTTTTGATCAAAAAGTCAATTTTGGTCAAAATAGTCGATTTTTAACATAATGGCCGATTATTAAAACAATAAATCGATCTCTTGCCAAAAGTCGACTTTGGTCGAAATGGTCGATCCTTGACCCGATGACTAACCCATTAACTCGATTAGTCGACTTTTGACCGAGAAAATCGACTTTGGTCAAAATGGTTAATCCTTGATCCGATAGCTGATCCATTGACCGAGATATGTCGACTTTTGACCAAAAAGTTAATTTTGGTCAAAATTGTTATTTTTTAACCTAATGACCCCTCATTGACCCAAAAGTCGACTTTTAACCAAAAAGCCAACTTTGTTCAAAATAGTCGATTTCCGACCTAATGACCGACCCGTTAACCCGATTGTCGACTTTTGACCAAAATTCGATTTTGATCAAACTAGTCGATTTTTGACTTAATGACCGATTATTGACCAAACAAGATCGATCTCTCGACCAAAAATTCAACTATGGTCAAAATGGTCGATCCTTGATCCAATGACCGACCCATTTACCCAATAGGTCGACTTTTAACCAAAAAGTCGACTTTTAACTAAAAAGTCAGAATTTTGTCGAAAATGGTCGATTTTGACCGAATGACCAACCCATTAACCTGATAAGTCGACTTTTGACCAAAAAGTTAACTTTCATCAAAATAGTCAATTCTTGAACTCATGACCAACGCATTGACCCAATAGGTCAACTTTTGAACAAAAAGTTAATTCTGGTAAAAAAAAGTCAATTTTTAACCTAATGACCAATTATTGACCCAATAAGTTAATCATCGACCAAAATGTCGAATTTGGTCATAATGGTCAATCCTTAACCCAATGACAAACCTATTGACCCAATAGGTGAACTTTTGATCAAAAAGTTAACTATGGTCAAAATGGTAAATCCTGGACCCAATGAAAAACTCACTGACCCAATAGATCGACTTTTGACCGAAAAGTCAATTTTGGGCGAAATAGTCAAGTTTTGACCTAATAACCAATATTGACCCAATAGGTCAACTTTTAACCAGAAGTCAACTTTGGTCAAAATGGTCCATCTTTAACACAATGACCAACCCATTGACCCAATAGGTCAACTTGACAAAAAAGTCAACATTGGGCAAAAATGGTAAATCATTGACCCAATTACCAACCCATTTACCCAAAAGGACAACTTTTGACCAAAAAGTCAATTTCAGTCAAAATTGTCAATTTTTGACATAATGACCACCTCAATGAACCAATAGGTCAACTTTTGACCAAAAAGTTAAATTTGGTCAAAATGGTCCATTTCCGGCACAATGACAATCCCATTGACTCAATGGGTCAACTTTTGACCAAAAATTCAATTTTGGTCAAAATAGTCGTTTTTGTCCTAATGACCGATTATTGACCCATTTAGTCGATCTATGTCCAAAAGTCAACTTTAATCAAAATGGATCAATCCTTGACCCGATGACAAACCCATTAACCCGATAGGCGATATTTGACTAAAAAGTTAATTTTGCCAAAATAGTTAATTTTTGACACGATTACCAATTATTGACCCGATAGGTCGATCTCGACAAAAAATCAACTTTGGTCAAGCAGGTCAATCATTGACCCAATGACCAACCCATTGACCAAATAGGTCAAACTTTTGACCAAAAAAATAATTTTGTTAAATTAGTCAATTTTTGACCAAATGACCAACCTATACACAAAAAAAATCAACTCCGGTCAAAATAGTTAATTTCTCACCCAATGACCAAAAAGCCAACTTTGGTCAAAATGGTCAATTTTTGACCCAATAACCAACAATTGACCCAATAGGTCAACTTTTGAGCAAAAAGTCAAATTTGGTCAAAATGGTCAATCCTTGACCTAAAGACCAACCCATTGACCCAATGGGTCATCTTTTGACCAAAAAGTCATTTTTTGTCAAAAGAGTTAATTTTTTACCTATTTAACACCCCATTGACCCAATAGGTCAACTTTTGACAAAAAGTCAAGTTTGATCAAAATAGAGAATTTCTGATCTAATGACCAACATATTGACCCATTTAGTCGACTTTTGACCAAAAAGTCAGCTATGCTCAAAATTGTCGATCTTTAACCTGATGATCGATAGTTCGACCTTTGACCAAAAGCGATTTTTGTCGAATTTGTCAATTTTTGTCCTAATGACCAACTCATTGACCTGATAAATCGACATTAGTCAAAATGGTCGATCCTTGACCCAATGACCGACCCATTGACCCAATAAGTCAACTTTTGATGAAAATATCAACTTTAGTCAAAATGGTCAATCCTTGACCCATTGACCAACCCATTGACCCAATAGGTCAACTTTGACCAAAAAGTTCACTTTTTTTAAGTGGTCAATCCTTGACTCAATGAATTACACATTGACCCAATTGGTCAACTTTTGACCAAAAATTCAATTTTGGTCAAAATAGTCAATTTTTGACCTATTGACCAATTAAAAGTCAAATTTGGTCAAAATGGTCAATCCTTGACCCAATGACCAACCCATTCAACCAATTGGTCAACATTTGACCAAAAATTGACTTTGGTCGAGAATTAGTCGAACCTTGATCCAATGACCGACCCATAGACCCAATAGATCAACTTTTGACCAAAATAATCAATTTTTGACATAATGACTGATTATTGACCCGATAATCAATCTCGACCAAAAAGTCAACTTTGGTCAAAATGGTCAATCCTTGACCGACAATAGGTCGACTTTTGACCGAATAGTGAACTTTAGTCAAAATGGTCGATCCTTGACACAATGACAAACCCATCTACACGATAGGTTAACCTTTGACCTAAAATTTAATTTTGGTCGATATAGTTAACTTTTGACCTAATGACCATCCCATTGACCCGATAGCTCGACTTTTGACCAAAAGTCGACTTTAGTCAAAATGATCGATTTCGACCCGATGACCGCCTATTAACCTAATAAGTCGACATTTGACCAAAAGTTGATTTTGGCCGAAATAGTTAATCTTTGACCTAATGACCAACTTTTGACCACATAGGTCAATCTCTGACCAAAAAATTAACTTTGGTCAAAATGGTCAATCCTTGACCCAATGACCAACCCGTTGACCCAATAAGTCAACATTTTACTAAAAGATCAACTTTTGACCAAAAAGCAATTTTGGTCAAAATAATTAATTTTTGACCTAATGACCACCCAATTGACTCAATGGGTCAACTTTTGACCAAAAAGTTAACTTTGGTCGAAATGGTCGATTCGACCAAATGACTGACCCATTCACCCAATAAGTTAACTTTTGACCAAAAAGTCAACTTTAGTCAAAAAGGTCAATTCATGAGCCAATGACCAACCCATTGACCAAAAAGGTCAACTTTTGATCAAAAAGTCAATTTTGGTCAATATAGTCAATTTCTGACCTAATGACCAATTATTGACCAATAAGTTAATCTCTTACCAAAAAGTTAACTTTGGTTAAAATGGTCAATCCTTGACCCAATGACCAACCCATTGACCGAATGGTCAACCTTTGACCAGAAAATCAACTTTGGTCAAAATGGTCATTCCTTGACCCAATGATCAACTCATTGATAACCCCATTGACCCAATATGTCAACTTTTGACCAAAAAGTCAATTTTGGTCAAAATAGTCAATTTTTGACTTAATGACCACCCTATTGACCCAATATGTTAATTTTTGACAAAAAAGTCAACTTTGTTAAAAATGGTCAATTTCTGACCCAATGACCATTCCATTGAACTAGTGGGTCAACTTTTGACCAAAAATTCATTTTTGGTCAAAATAGTTAATTTTCACTTAATGACCCGATTATTGACCCAATAAGTCGATCACTGGCCAAAAGTCAAATTTGGTCATAATGGACATTCCTTGTCCCAATGACAAACTCATTGACTCAGATAAGTTAACTTTTGACCGAAAAGTCGACTTTGGTCGAAATGGTAAATCCTTGACCCGATGACCGACCATTGAACAAAGATATACTGTTTTTAACCAAATAGTCGATTTTGGTAAAAAATTGTCATTTTTGACCAAATGACCAGCCATTGATCCAATAGGTCAACTTTTAACCAAAAAGTCGACTTTGGTCGAAATGGTCGATTCTTGACCTAATGACCGACTCATTGACCCGATAGATCGACTTTTGAACAAAAAGTTAATTTTGGTCGAAATAGTCGATTTTTGACCTAATGACCACTTATTGACCCAATAAGTCAATTCCTGACCAAAATGTCAAATTTGGTCATAATGGTCAATCCTTGACCTAATGACAAACTCGTTGTCCCAACATGTTAACTCTTGAACAAAAGTTAACTTTGGTCAAAATGGTAAATCTTTGACCTAATGAACATCCCACTGACCCAATAGAACAACTTTTGACCAAAAAGTTAATTTTAGGCGAAATAGTCAATTTTTGACCTAATAACTAATATTGACCCAACGAATTGACTTTTAATAAAAACGTCAACTTTGGTCAAAATGGTCCATCCTTGACCCATTGACCAACTCATTGACCTAATAGGTCAAGTTTTGACCAAAAAGTTAACTTTTGTCAAAATGGTCAATCTTTGACCCAATGACCAACTCATTGACCCAAAAGGACAACTTTTGAACAAAAAGTCACTTATGGTAAAATTTGTCAATTTTTGACCTAATGACCACCTCATTAACTTGATAGATCGACTTTTGACCAAAAAGTTAAATTTGGTTAAAATTGTGCATTTCGACACAATGACTGACCTATTGACCCAATAGGTCGACTATTAACCAAAAAGTCGACTTTGGTGAAAATTGTCGATTTTTGACTATCAATGCAACCCATTTACTCGATAGGACAACTTTTGACCAAAAGTCGACTTTGAGTCGAAATTGTCGATTCTTGACCTGATGACTGACTGATTGACCCAATAGGTCAACTTTTGAACACAAAGTCGATTTTGTAAAAATAGTTAATTTTGACTAAATGACCGATTATTGACCGAATAAGTTAATCTGTGACAAAAAGTCGAATTTTGTCATAATGATCGATCTTTCTCCGATGACAAACTCATTGACCCAATAGGTCAACTTTTGACCAAAAAATCAACTTTGGTCAAAATGGTAAATCCTTGACCTAATGACCAACCCACTGACCCAATAGATTGACTTTTGACCAAATAGGCAATTTTGGTCAAAATAGTCATTTTTGACCTAATAAACAATATGAACCCAATAGAGTCGACTTTTAACCGAAAAGTCGATTTTGGTCGATCATCGATCTAATGACCGACCCGTTGACAAAACGAGTCGACTTTGGGCCAAAATGTCGACTTTAGTCAAAATTGTCGATCCTTGACACAATGACCGACCCATTGACCCGATAGGTCGAGCATTTGACGAAAAGTCGACTTTGTTCAAAATGGTCGATCATTAACCAATAACCGACCCATTGACTCGATTAGATCGACTTTTGACGAAAAATTAAAATTTAGTCAAAATAGTCGATTGTTGACCCAATGACGGCCCATTGACCCCATATGTAAATTTTTGACCAAAAAGTCAATTTTGTTGAAAATAGTCAAATTTTGACCTAATGACCACCACATTAACTTGATAAATTGACTTTTGACCAAAAAGTTAACATTGGTGAAAATGGTCATTTTTGAACTGATGACTGCCCAGTAAACACAACACGTCGACTTTTGACCAAAAAAAATTTTGGTCAAAATATTCGATTTTTTACACTAATGACCACGCGATTGACCGAATAGGTCGACTTTTGACAAAAGTTAACTTCGGTCGAAATGGTCGATCTCGACTTAATGACAAATCCATTGACCCGATAAATCGACTTTTGACCAAAAAGTTAACTTTGGTCAAAATGGTCGATTCTTGACCCGATGACTGACGATTGACCGATAGGTCGACTTTTGATCAAAAAGTTAATTTTGGTCAAAATAGTCGATTTTGGACCTAATGACCGATTGTAAACCCAATAAGTCGATCTCTTACCAAAAAGTCGATTTTGGTCGAAATGGTCGATCCTTGACCCGATCACCAAACCATTGACTCGACTAGTTAACTTTTGACCGAGAAAATCAACATTAGTCAAAATGAGTCGATACTTGACCCGATGACCGACCCATTGACCCGATGTGATCGACTTTTGACCAAAAAGTCGAGTTTGGTCGAAATAGTCGATTTTGACCTAATGACCACCCCATTGACCCAATAAGTCAACTTTTAACCAAAAAGTCGACTTTGTTCGAAATAGTCGATTTCTCGCTTATAATGACCACGTTTACGAGATGGGTTGACTTTTGACCAAAAATTGATTTTGTTCAAAATAGTCGATTTTGACTTAATATTAATTATTGATCCGATAATAAGTCGATCTCGACCAAAAGTCAACTTTGGTCAAAATGGTCGATCCTTGACCCAATGACCAACCCATTGACACGATAGGTCGACCTTTAACCAAAAAGTCGACTTTGGTCAAAATGGTCAATTTTTTACGAAATGACCAACCCATTGACCCAATAGGTCAGCTTTTAACCAAAAAGTAAACTTTGGTCAAAATGACCAATTCTTGACCCAATGATCATCTCATTGTCCCAATAGGTCAACTTTTGAACAAAAAGTTAATTTTGGTCAAAAAAATAGAGAATTTTTGACCTAATGACCGCTTTTTGACCCGAAAAGTCGATCGTTATCCAAAATATCAAATTTGGTCATAATGGTCGATCGTTGACCCGATAACAAACTCATTCACCCAAAATGTCGACTTTTGACCAAAAGTTAACTTTGGTCGAAAATGGTAAATTCTTGACTAATGACAACCACATTGACGAATAGATCGACTTTTGACCAAAGAAGTCGATTTTTGGACGAAATAGATCGATTTTTAACCTAATAACTCGATATTCGCACCTAATAGGTCGACTTTTACCCGAAAAGTTAACTTTGAGTCGAAATGCTTCATCCTTGACCCGATTGTCCGACTCATTGACCCAATAGGTCGACTCTTGACCAAATAGTTAACTTTGGTCGAAATGGTCGATCCTTGACCCGATGACCGACCCATTGACACAAAAAGACAACTTTTGACCAAAAAGTCAATTTTGGTAAAAATTGTCGATTTTTGACATAATGACCGCCTCATTGACCCAATAGGTCGACTTTTGACAAAAAGTTATGTTGCAGTCGAAATGATCGATTTACGACGCAATGACCGACCCATTGATTCAATAGATCGACTTTTAGCCAAAAAGTAAACTTTGGTCGAAAATGGTCGATTTTGATCCAATGACCAACTCATTGACCCGATAGGACAACTTTTGACCGAAAAGTCAACTTTGGTCAAAATGGTCGATTCTTGACCCGATGACCGACTCATTGACCTAATAGGTCGACTTTTGAACACAAAAGTCGATTTTGGTCGAAATAGTCAATTTTTACCAAATGACTAATTATTGACCTAATAAGTAAATCTATGACCAAAAAGTCAAATTTGGTCGATAATGGTCGATCCTTGTCCCATTAATAAACTCATTGACCCAATAGGTCGACTTTTTACCAAAAGTCAACTTTGGTCGAAATGGTAAATCCTTGACTGATAACGAACACATCGATCCAATAGAACGACTTTTGACGAAAATCGATTTTAGGCGAAATACTCGATTTTTGACCTAATAACTAATATTGACCTAACAGCACGACTTTAAACCAAAAGTCGACTTTGGTCGAAATGGTCAAATCCTCGACCCATTGACCAACTCGTTGACCCGATAAGTCGAGTTTTGACCGAAAAGTTAACTTTGGTCGAAATGGTCGATCTTTGACCCGATGACCGACCCATTGACCCAAAAGGACAACTTTTAAACAAAAAGTCGATTATGGTAAAAATTTTCGATTTTTGACTTTAATGACCGCCTAATTAACCCGATAGGTCAGCTTTTGACCAAAAAGTTAAATTTAGTTAAAATTGAGCATTTCTAACCAATAGACGAACCTATTGACCTAGACAGGATCGACTTTTAACAAAAAATCAACTTTGGTCAAAATGGTCGATTTTGACTAATGACTGACCCATGTACTCGATAGAACGACTTTTGACCAAAAAGTCAACTTTGGTCAAAATTGTCAATTCTTGGCCCAATGACCAACTGATTGACCCAATACGTCAACTTTTGAACATAAAGTCAATTTTAGTAAAAATAGTTAATTTTTGACTAAATGACCAATTATTGACCAAATAAATTAATCTGTGACAAAAAAGTCAAATTTGGTCATAATGGTCAATCTTTGTCACGATGACAAACTCATTGACCCAATAGGTCAACTTTTGACCAAAAAATCAACTTTGGTCAAAATGGTAAATCCTTGACCTAATGACCAACTCATTGGCCCAATAGATTGACTTTTGACCAAATAGTCGATTTAGGTCAAAATAGTCGATTTTTGACATAATAACCGATATTAACCCAATATGTCGACTTTTAACCAAAAAGTCAACTTTGGTCAAAATGTTCGATCCTTGACCTAATGACAAGCCATTGACAAAAGCAGTTAACTTTGGACGAAAATGTCGACTTTGGTCAAAATTGTCGATCCTTGACACGATGACCGACCCATTGACCCAATGGAGTCGACATTTGACCAAAAAGTCAACTTTAGACAAAATGGTCAATCCTTAACCTGATGACCAACCCATTGACCCAATAGGTGAACTTTTGACCAAAAATTCAAATTTGGTCAAATTAGTCAATTGTTGACCCAATGACCAACCCATTGACCCCATATGTCAACTTTTGACCAAAAAGTAAATTTTGTTCAAAATAGTCAAATTTTGACCTAATGATCACCCCATTGACCCCATAAGTCAACTTTTGACCAAAAAGTCAACATTGGTGAAAATGGTTTATTTCGAACCCAATGATGACCCCGTAAACACAACGGGTCAACTTTTGACACAAAAAAAAATTTTGGTCAAAATATTCAATTTTTGACCTAATGACCAGCCAATTGACCCAATAGGTCAACTTTTGACAAAAAGTTAACTTCGGTCAAAATGGTCAATTTCTGACCCAATGACCAATCCATTAACCCAATCGGTCAACTTTTGACCAAAAAGTTAACTTTGGTCAAAATGGTCAATTCTTGACCCAATGACCAACCAATTGACCTAAAAGGTCAACTTTTGATCAAAAAGTTAATTTTGGTCAAAATAGTCAATTTTTGACCAAATGACCAATTGTAAACCCAATAAGTCAATCACTTACCAAAAAGTAAATTTTAGTCAAAATGGTCAATCCTTGACCCAATCACCAACCCATTGACTCAGTAAGTCGACTTTTGACCAAGAAAATCGACTTTGGTCGAAATGATCGATCCTTGACCCAATGACCAACTCATTGACCCAATATGTCGACTTTTGACCGAAAAGTCAAATTTGGTCGAAATAGTCGATTTTGACCTAATGACCGCCCCATTGACCCGATAAGTCGACTTTTGGCCAAAAGTCAACTTTTTTCAAAATAGTCAATTTCTCACCTGATGACCGAAAATTCAATTTTGTTCAAAATAATCGATTACCGAATAGGTCGACTTTTGACCAAAAATTCGATTTTGTTCAAAATAGTCGATTTTTGACTTAATGACTAATTATTGACCCGATAATAAGTCGATCTCAACAAAAAGTCAACTTTGGTCAAAATGGTCAATCCTTGACCCAATGACCAACCCATTGACCTGATAGGTCAACCTTTAACCAAAAAGTCAACTTTGGTCAAAATGATCAATTTTTTACGAAATGACCAACCCATAGACCCAATAGGTCAACTTTTAACCAAAAAGTCAACTTTGGTCGAAATGGTAAATCGTTGACGCAATGACCAACCCACTGACCCATTAGATCGACTTTTGACCAAACAGTCAATTTTTGGCGAAATAGTCAATTTTTAACCTAATAACCAATATTGACCCAATAGGTCAACTTTTACCCAAAAAGTTAACTTTGGTCAAAATGGTCCATCGTTGACCCAATGTCCAACTCATTGACCCAATAGGTCAACTCTTGACCAAATAGTTAACTTTGGTCAAAATGGTCAATCCTTGACCCAATGACTAACCCATTGACACAAAAAGACAACTTTTGACCAAAAAGTCAATTTTGGTAAAAATTGTCAATTTTTGACCTAATGACCACCTCATTGACCCAATAGGTCAACTTTTGACCAAAAAGTTAAATTCTGTCAAAATGATCCATTTCCGACACAACGACCAATCCATTGATTCAATAGAGTCGACTTTTAGCCAAGAAGTAAACTTTGGTCAAAATGGTCGATTTTGATCTAATGACCGACTCATTGACCCAATAGGACATGACTTTTGACCAAAAAGTCAACTTTGGTCAAAATGGTCAATTCTTGACCCAATGACCAACTCATTGACCCAATAGGTCAACTTTTGAACACAAAGTTAATTTTTGTCAAAATAGTCACTTTTTGACCAAATGACTAATTATTGACCTAATAAGTAAATCTATGACCAAAAAGTCAAATTTGGTCATAATGGTAAATCCTTGACCTAATAACGAACACACTGATCCAATAGATTGACATTTGACCAAATAGTCAATTTTGGTCAAAATAGTCAAATTTTGACCTAATAACCAATATTGACCCAATAGAGCTGACTTTTAACGAAAAAGTCGACTTTGGTCGAAATGTTCAATCCTCGACTTAATGACCCACACATTGACCAAACTAGTCGACTATTGACCAAAAAGTCAACTTTGGTAAAAATGATAAATCCTTGACCCAACGAACATCCCATAGACCCAATGGGTCTACTTTTGACCAAAAAGTCAACTTTGGTCAAAAGTGTCAATCCTTGACCCAATGGCCAATCCATTGACCCAATAGGTCAACTTTTGACCAAAATTTCAAACTTGGTCAAAAATAGTCAATTTTTGACCCAATGACCAACTCATTGACCCCATATGTCAACTTTTCACCAAAAAGTCAATTTTCATCAAAACAGTCAATTTTTGACCTAATAAATACCCCATTGACCCAATAAGTCAACTTTTGAAAAAAAAATCTACATTGGTCAAACTAATCAATTTCGAACCCAATGACCACCTCGTAAACATAATGGGTCAACTTTTAAAAAAAAAATAATTTTGGTCAAAATATTCAATTTTTGACCTAAGGACCACCTACATTAACCCAATAGGTCAACTTTTGACAAAAAGTTAATTTTGGTCAAAATGTTCAATTTTTGACCAAATGACCAGTTATTGACCCAATAAGTCAATCTCTGACCAAAAAGTTAACTATGTTCAAAATGGTCAATCCTTGACCCAATGACCAACCCATTAACCCAATAGGTCAACTTTTGACCAAAAAGTCAACTTTGGTCAAAATGGTCAATCCTTGACCCAATGACCAACCCATTCACCCAATAGGTTAACTTTTGACCAAAAAGTCAATTTTGGTCAAAATAGTCAATTTTTGACCTAATGACCAATTATTGACCCAATAACTCAATCTTTGAGCAAAAAGTCATCTTTGGTTAAAATTGTTAATCCTTGACCCAATGGCAAACCAATTGACCTAATTGGCCAACTTTTGAACAAAAAATCAACTTTGGTCAAAATGGTCAATCATTGACCCAATGACAAACCCATCGACCCAATATGTCAACTTTTGACCAAAATGTCAATTTTGGTCAAAATGGTTAATTTTTGACTTAATGACCACCCTATTTACCCAATAGGTCAACTTTCGACGAAAAAGTCAACATAGGTCACAAAGGTTATTTTCTGACCCAATGACCATCCCATTGACCTAATGGGTCAACTTTTGACCAAAAATTCAATTTTGGTTAAAATAGTCATTTTTTGACCTAATGGCCAATTATTGACCAAAGAAGTCAACCTTTGACCAAAAAGTCAATTTTGCACAAAATGGACAATCCTTGACCCGATGACCAACCCATTGACCCAATAGGTCAACCTTTGACTAAAAAGTCAACTTTGGTCAAAATGGTCAATCCGTGACCCAATGACCCAATCTGTCAACTTTTGACCAAAAAGCAAATTTGGTCAAAATAGTCAATTTTTGACCTAATGGCCAAAAATTGACCCAATAGGTCAACTTTTGCCCAAAAAGTTATGTTTGGTCAAAATGGTTAATTTCTAACTCAATGACCAACCCATTACGTCAACTTTTAGCCAAAAAGTCAATTTTGGTCAAAATGGTCAATTCTTGACCTAATAACTAACCCATTGACCCAATAGGTCAACTTTTGATCAAAAAGTCAATTTTGGTCAAAATAGTCAATTTTTAACCTAATGGCCAATTATTAACACAATAAATCAATCTCTTGCCAAAAATCGACTTTGGTTAAAATGTTCGATCCTTGACCCGATGACCAGACCCATTAACCCGATTGGTCAACTTTTGACCGAAGAAAATCAACTTTGGTCAAAATGGTTAATCCTTGATCCAATAACTCGATCCATTGACCGAGATAAGTCAACTTTTGACCAAAAAGTTAATTTTGGTCAAAATAGTTAATTTTTGACCTAATGACCCCTCATTGACCCAAAAAGTCAACTTTTAACCAAAAAGCCAACTTTGTTCAAAATAGTCAATTTCTGACCTAATGACCAACCCGTTCACCCAATTGTTAACTTTTAACCAAAATTCAATTTTGATCAAACTAGTCAATTTTTGACTTAATGACCAATTATTGACCAAACAAGTCAATCTCCGACCAAAAAGTCAACTATGGTCAAAATGGTCGATCCTTGATCCAATGACCAACCCATTTACCCAATAGGTCGACTTTTAACCAAATAATTGACTTTTAACTAAAGATCGAATTTTGTCAAAATGTTCAATTTTTGACCAAATGACCAACCCATTGACCCAATAGGTCAACTTTTGACCAAAAAGTCAACTTTCGTCAAAATAGTCAATTCTTGAACTCATGACCAACGCATTGACCCAATAGGTCAACTTTTGAACAAAAAGTTAATTCTGGTTAAAAAAAAGTTAATTTTTTACCTAATGACCAATTATTGACCCAATAAGTTAATCACTGACCAAAATGTCAAATTTGGTCATAATGGTCAATCCTTAACCCAATGACAAACCTATTGACCCAATAGGTGAACTTTTGATCAAAAAGTTAACTATGGTCAAAATGGTAAATCCTGGAACCAATGAAAAACTCACTGACCCAATAGATCGACTTTTAACCAAAAAGTCAATTTTGGGCAAAATAGTCAAGTTTTGACCTAATAACCAATATTGACCCAATAGGTCAACTTTTAACCAAAAGTCAACTTTGGTCAAAATGGTCCATCTTTAACCCAATGACCAACCCATTGACCCAATAGGTCAACTTGACAAAAAAGTCAACATTGGGCAAAAATGGTAAATCATTGACCCAATTACCAACCCATTTACCCAAAAGGACAACTTTTGACCAAAAAGTCAATTTCAGTCAAAATTGTCAATTTTTGACATAATGACCACCTCAAAGAACCAAAAGGTCAACTTTTGACCAAAAAGTTAAATTTGGTCAAAATGGTCCATTTCTGACACAATGACCACCCCATTGACTCAATGGGTTAACTTTAACCAAAAATTCAATTTTGGTCAAAATAGTCATTTTTTGACCTAATGACCAATTATTGACCCATTTAGTCAATCTATGTCCAAAAAGTCAACTTTAATCAAAATGGTCAATCCTTGACCCAATGACAAACCCATTAACCCAATAGGCCAATATTTGACTAAAAAGTTAATTTTTGACCTGATTACCAATTATTGACCCAATAGGTCAATCTCTGACCAAAAAATCAACTTTTGTTAAACTGGTCAATCATTGACCCAATGACCAACCCATTGACCAAATAGGTCAACTTTTGACCAAAAAAATAATTTTGTTAAATTAGTCAATTTTTGACCAAATGACCAACCTATACACAAAAAAAATCAACTCCGGTCAAAATAGTTAATTTCTCACCCAATGACCAAAAAGCCAACTTTGGTCAAAATGGTCAATTTTTGACCCAATAACCAACAATTGACCCAATAGGTCAACTTTTGAGCAAAAAGTCAAATTTGGTCAAAATGGTCAATCCTTGACCTAAAGACCAACCCATTGACCCAATGGGTCATCTTTTGACCAAAAAGTCATTTTTTGTCAAAAGAGTTAATTTTTTACCTATTTAACACCCCATTGACCGATTAGGTCAACTTTTGACAAAAAGTCAAGTTTGATCAAAATAGAGAATTTCTGATCTAATGACCAACATATTGACCCATTTGGTCAACTTTTGACCAAAAAGTCAGCTATGCTCAAAATTGTCAATCTTTAACCCAATGACCCGATAGTTCGACCTTTGACCAAAAAGCAATTTTTGTCAAATTTGTCAATTTTTGTCCTAATGACCAACTCATTGACCCAATAAGTCAACATTGGTCAAAATGGTCAATCCTTGACCCAATGACCAACCCATTGACCCAATAGGTCAACTTTTGACGAAAATGTCAACTTTGGTCAAAATGGTCAATCCTTGACCCATTGACCAACCCATTGACCCAATAGGTCAACTTTGACCAAAAAGTCCACTTTTTTTAAAGTGGTCAATCCTTGACTCAATGAACTACACATTGACCCAATTGGTCAACTTTTGACCAAAAATTCAATTTTGGTCAAAATAGTCAATTTTTGACCTATTGACCAATTATTGACCCAATAAGTTAATCTCTGGCCAAAAAGTCAAATTTGGTCAAAATGGTCAATCCTTGACCCAATGACCAACCCATTCAACCAATTGGTCAACATTTGACCAAAAATTCAACTTTGGTCAAAATTGTCAAACCTTGATCCAATGACCAACCCATAGACCCAATAGATCAACTTTTGACCAAAATAGTCAATTTTTGACATAATGACCAGTTATTGACCCAATAATCAATCTCTGACCAAAAAGTCAACTTTGGTCAAAATGGTCAATCCTTGACCCAATGACCAACCCATTGACCCAATAGGTCAACTTTTGACCAAATAGTGAACTTTAGTCAAAATAGTCAATCCTTGACACAATGACAAACCCATCTACACAATAGGTTAACCTTTGACCTAAAATTTAATTTTGGTCAATATAGTCAACTTTTGACCTAATGACCATCCCATTGACCCAATAGCTCAACTTTTGACCAAAAAGTCAACTTTGGTCAAAATGGTCAATTTCTGACCCAATGACCGCCTATTAACCTAATAGGTCAACATTTGACCAAAAGTTCAATTTTGGCCAAAATAGTTAATTTTTGACCTAATGACCAACTTTTGACCAAATAGGTCAATCTCTGACCAAAAAGTTAACTTTGGTCAATATGGTCAATCCTTGACCTAATGACCAACCCGTTGACCCAATAAGTCAACCTTTTACTAAAAAATCAACTTTCGACCAAAAAGCAATTTTGGTCAAAATAGTTAATTTTTGACCTAATGACCACCCAATTGACCCAATGGGTCAACTTTTGACCAAAAAGTTAACTTTGGTCAAAATGGTCAATTTCTGACCAAATGACCAACCCATTCACCCAATAAGTTAACTTTTGACCAAAAAGTCAACTTTAGTCAAAATGGTCAATTCATGAGCCAATGACCAACCCATTGACCAAATAGGTCAACTTTTGATCAAAAAGTCAATTTTGGTCAATATAGTCAATTTCTGACCTAATGACCAATTATTGACCAATAAGTTAATCTCTTACCAAAAAGTTAACTTTGGTTAAAATGGTCAATCCTTGACCCAATGACCAACCCATTGACCGAATGGTCAACCTTTGACCAGAAAATCAACTTTGGTCAAAATGGTCATTCCTTGACCCAATGACCAACCCATCGATAACCCCATTGACCCAATATGTCAACTTTTGACCAAAAAGTCAATTTTGGTCAAAATAGTCAATTTTTGACTTAATGACCACCCCATTGACCCAATAAGTCAACTTTTGACAAAAATAGTCAACTTTGTTAAAAATGGTCAATTTCTGACCTAATGACCACCCCGTTAACCTATTAAGTCAACTTTTCGACCAAAAATACAATTTTGGTCAAAATAGTTAATTTTTCACTTAATGACCAATTATTGACCCAATAAGTCAATCACTGGCCAAAAAGTCAAATTTGGTCATAATGGACATTCCTTGTCCCAATGACAAACTCATTGACCCAATAGGTTAACTTTTGACCAAAAAGTCAACTTTGGTCAAAATGGTAAATCCTTGACCCAATGACCAACCCATTGAACAAAGATATCTGTTTTTAACCAAATAGTCAATTTTGGTAAAAAATAGTCAATTTTTGACCAAATGACCAGCCCATTGATCCAATAGGTCAACTTTTGACCAAAAAGTCAACTTTGGTCAAAATGGTCAATTCTTGACCTAATGACCAACTCATTGACCCAATAGGTCAACTTTTGAACAAAAAGTTAATTTTGGTCAAAATAGTCAATTTTTGACCTAATGACCACTTATTGACCCAATAAGTCAATTCCTCGACCAAAATGTCAAATTTGGTCATAATGGTCAATCCTCGACCTAATGACAAACTCATCGACCCAACATGTTAACTTTTGAACAAAAAGTTAATTTTAGTCAAAATGGTAAATCTTTGACCTAATGAACATCCCACTGACCCAATAGAACAACTTTTGACCAAAAAGTCAATTTTAGGCGAAATAGTCAATTTTTGACCTAATAACTAATATTGACCCAACAGGTCAACTTTTAACAAAAAAGTCAACTTTGGTCAAAATGGTCCATCCTTGACCCATTGACCAACTCATTGACCTAATAGGTCAAGTTTTGACAAAAAAGTTAACTTTTGTCAAAATGGTCAATCTTTGACCCAATGACCAACTCATTGACCCAAAAGGACAACTTTTGAACAAAAAGTCAATTATGGTAAAATTTGTCAATTTTTGACCTAATGACCACCTCATTAACCCAATAGGTCAACTTTTGACCAAAAAGTTAAATTTGGTTAAAATTGTGCATTTCTGACACAATGACCAACCTATTGACCCAATAGGTCAACTATTAACCAAAAAGTCAACCTTGGTCAAAATTGTCAATTTTTGACCTAATGACCAACCCATTTACTCAATAGGAAACTTTTGACCAAAAAGTCAACTTTGGTCAAAATTGTCAATTCTTGGCCCAATGACCAACTGATCAATCTAATAGGTCAACTTTTCAACACAAAGTCAATTTTTGTAAAAATAATTAATTTTGACTAAATGACCAATTATCGACCTAAATAAGTTAATCTGTGACAAAAAGTCAAATTTTGTCATAATGGTCAATCTTTCTCCCGATGACAAACTCATTGATCCAATAGGTCAACTTTTGACCAAAAAATCAACTTTGGTCAAAATGGTAAATCCTTGACCTAATGACCAACCCACTGACCCAATAGATTGACTTTTGACCAAATAGGCAATTTTGGTCAAAATAGTCATTTTTGACCTAATAAACAATATTAACCCAATAGGTCAACTTTTAACCAAAAAGTCAATTTTGGTCAATCCTTGACCTAATGACCAACCCATTGACAAAACAGGTCAACTTTGGGCCAAAATGTCAACTTTGGTCAAAATTGTCAATCCTTGACACAATGACCAACCCATTGACCCAATAGGTCAGCATTTGACCAAAAAGTCAACTTTGTTCAAAATGGTCAATCCTTAACCTAATGACCAACCCATTGACCCAATAGGTCAACTTTTGACCAAAAATTAAAATTTGGTCAAAATAGTCAATTGTTGACCCAATGACCAACCCATTGACCCCATATGTCAATTTTTGACCAAAAAGTCAATTTTGTTCAAAATAGTCAAATTTTGACCTAATGACCACCCCATTGACCCAATAAGTCAACTTTTGACCAAAAAGTTAACATTGGTGAAAATGGTCTATTTCGAACCCAATGACTACCCCGTAAACACAACACGTCAACTTTTGACCAAAAAAATTGGTCAAAATATTCAATTTTTGACCTAATGACCACCCAATTGACCCAATAGTTCAACTTTTGACAAAAAGTTAACTTCGGTCAAAATGGTCAATCTCTGACCCAATGACAAATCCATTGACCCAATAGGTCAACTTTTGACCAAAAAGTTAACTTTGGTCAAAATGGTCAATTCTTGACCCAATGACCAACCAATTGACCCAATAGGTCAACTTTTGATCAAAAAGTTAATTTTGGTCAAAATAGTCAATTTTGGACCTAATGACCAATTGTAAACCCAATAAGTCAATCTCTTACCAAAAAGTCAATTTTGGTCAAAATGGTCAATCCTTGACCCAATCACCAAACCATTGACTCAACTGGTTAACTTTTGACCAGAAAATCAACATTAGTCAAAATGGTCAATCCTTGACCCAATGACCAACCCATTGACCCAATGTGTCAACTTTTGACCAAAAAGTCAAGTTTGGTCAAAATAGTCAATTTTTGACCTAATGACCACCCCATTGACCCAATAAGTCAACTTTTAACCAAAAAGTCAACTTTGTTCAAAATAGTCAATTTCTCACCTAATGACCACCACGTTTACCGAATGGGTCAACTTTTGACCAAAAATTCAATTTTGTTCAAAATAGTCAATTTTTGACTTAATGACTAATTATTGACCCAATAATAAGTCAATCTCTGACCAAAAAGTCAACTTTGGTCAAAATGGTCAATCCTTGACCCAATGACCAACCCATTGACCTGATAGGTCAACCTTTAACCAAAAAGTCAACTTTGGTCAAAATGGTCAATTTTTTACGAAATGACCAACCCATTGACCCAATAGGTCAGCTTTTAACCAAAAAGTCAACTTTGGTCAAAATGACCAATTCTTGACCCAATGATCATCTCATTGTCCCAATAGGTCAACTTTTGAACAAAAAGTTAATTTTGGTCAAAATAGAGAATTTTTGACCTAATGACCACTTTTTGACCCAAAAAGTCAATCGCTGACCAAAATATCAAATTTGGTCATAATGGTCAATCGTTGACCCAATGACAAACTCATTCACCCAAAATGTCAACTTTTGACCAAAAGTTAACTTTGGTCAAAATGGTAAATCCTTGACGCAATGACCAACCCACTGACCCAATAGATCGACTTTTGACCAAACAGTCAATTTTTGGCGAAATAGTCAATTTTTAACCTAATAACTAATATTGACCCAATAGGTCAACTTTTACCCAAAAAGTTAACTTTGGTCAAAATGCTCCATCCTTGACCCAATGTCCAACTCATTGACCCAATAGGTCAACTTTTGACCAAATAGTTAACTTTGGTCAAAATGGTCAATCCTTGACCCAATGACCAACCCATTGACACAAAAAGACAACTTTTGACCAAAAGTCAATTTTGGTAAAAATTGTCAATTTTTGACCTAATGACCACCTCATTGACCCAATAGGTCAACTTTTGACCAAAAAGTTAAATTCTGTCAAAATGATCCATTTCCGACACAACAACCAACCCATTGATTCAATAGGTCAACTTTTAGCCAAAAAGTAAACTTTGGTCAAAATGGTCAATTTTTGACCTAATGACCAACTCATTGACCCAATAGGACAACTTTTGACCAAAAAGTCAACTTTGGTCAAAATGGTCAATTCTTGACCCAATGACCAACTCATTGACCCAATAGGTCAACTTTTGAACACAAAGTCAATTTTGGTCAAAATAGTCAATTTTTTACCAAATGACTAATTATTGACCTAATAAGTAAATCTATGACCAAAAAGTCAAATTTGGTCATAATGGTCAATCCTTGTCCCATTGATAAACTCATTGACCCAATAGGTCAACTTTTTACCAAAAAGTCAACTTTGGTCAAAATGGTAAATCCTTGACCTAATAACGAACACACTGATCCAATAGAACGACTTTTGACCAAAAAGTCAATTTTGGGCGAAATACTCAATTTTTGACCTAATAACTAATATTGACCCAACATGCCAACTTTAAACCAAAAAGTCAACTTTGGTCAAAATGGTCCATCCTTGACCCATTGACCAACTCATTGAATCTAATAGGTCAAGTTTTGACCAAAAAGTTAACTTTGGTCAAAATGGTCAATCTTTGACCCAATGACCAACCCATTGACCCAAAAGGACAACTTTTGAACAAAAAGTCAATTATGGTAAAAATTATCAATTTTTGACCTAATGACCACCTCATTAACCCAATAGGTCATCTTTTGACCAAAAAGTTAAATTTGGTTAAAATTGTGCATTTCTAACACAATGACGAACCTATTGACCCAACAGGTCAACTTTTAACCAAAAAATCAACTTTGGTCAAAATGGTCAATTTTTGACCTAATGACCAACCCATTTACTCAATAGAACAACTTTTGACCAAAAAGTCAACTTTGGTCAAAATTGTCAATTCTTGGCCCAATGACCAACTGATTGACCCAATACGTCAACTTTTGAACATAAAGTCAATTTTAGTAAAAATAGTTAATTTTTGACTAAATGACCAATTATTGACAAAATAAGTTAATCTGTGACAAAAAAGTCAAATTTGGTCATAATGGTCAATCTTTGTCACGATGACAAACTCATTGACCCAATAGGTCAACTTTTGACCAAAAAATCAACTTTGGTCAAAATGGTAAATCCTTGACCTAATGACCAACCCACTGGCCCAATAGATTGACTTTTGACCAAATAGTCAATTTTGGTCAAAATAGTCAATTTTTGACATAATAACCAATATTAACCCAATAGGTCAACTTTTAACCAAAAAGTCAACTTTGGTCAAAATGTTCAATCCTTGACCTAATGACCAAGCCATTGACAAAACAGGTCAACTTTGGACCAAAATGTCAACTTTGGTCAAAATTGTCAATCCTTGACACAATGACCAACCCATTGACCCAATAGGTCAGCATTTGACCAAAAAGTCAACTTTGGTCAAAATGGTCAATCCTTAACCCAATGACCAACCCATTGACCCAATAGGTGAACTTTTGACCAAAAATTCAAATTTGGTCAAATTAGTCAATTGTTGACCCAATGACCAACCCATTGACCCCATATGTCAACTTTTGACCAAAAAGTCAATTTTGATCAAAATAGTCAAATTTTGACCTAATGACCACCCCATTGACCCCATAAGTCAACTTTTGACCAAAAAGTCAACATTGGTGAAAATGGTCTATTTCGAACCCAATGATGACCCCGTAAACACAACGGGTCAACTTTTGACACAAAAAAAAATTTTGGTCAAAATATTCAATTTTTGACCTAATGACTAGGCAATTGACCCAATAGGTCAACTTTTGACAAAAAGTTAACTTCGGTCAAAATGGTCAATTTCTGACCCAATGACCAATCCATTGACCCAATCGGTCAACTTTTGACCAAAAAGTTAACTTTGGTCAAAATGGTCAATTCTTGACCCAATGACCAACCAATTGACCTAAAAGGTCAACTTTTGATCAAAAAGTTAATTTTGGTCAAAATAGTCAATTTTTGACCAAATGACCAATTGTAAACCCAATAAGTCAATCTCTTACCAAAAAGTCAATTTTGGTCAAAATGGTCAATCCTTGACCCAATCACCAACCCATTGACTCAACTGGTCAACTTTTGACCAGAAAATCAACTTTGGTCAAAATGATCAATCCTTGACCCAATGACCAACTCATTGACCCAATATGTCAACTTTTGACCAAAAAGTCAAATTTGGTCAAAATAGTCAATTTTTGACCTAATGACCACCCCATTGACCCAATAAGTCAACTTTTGACCAAAAAGTCAACTTTGTTCAAAATAGTCAATTTCTCACCTAATGACCAAAAATTCAATTTTGTTCAAAATAGTCAATTACCGAATGGGTCAACTTTTGACCAAAAATTCAATTTTGTTCAAAATAGTCAATTTTTGACTTAATGACTAATTATTGACCCAATAATAAGTCAATCTCTAACCAAAAAGTCAACTTTGGTCAAAATGGTCAATCCTTGACCCAATGACCAACCCATTGACCTGATAGGTCAACCTTTAACCAAAAAGTCAACTTTGGTCAAAATGATCAATTTTTTACGAAATGACCAACCCATAGACCAATAGTAACTTTAACCAAAAAGTCAACTTGGTCGAAATGTCAATTTAACCCAATGATCATCTCATATCCAATAGTCAACTTTGAACAAAAGTTAATTTTGGTCAAAATGAGAATTTTACCTAATGACCACTTATCGACCCAAAAAGTCAATCGCGACCAAAATATCAAATTTGTCACAATGGTCAATCGTCACCCAATGACAAACTCATTCACTAAAACGTCAACTTTTAACCAAAAGTTAACTTCGTCAAATGGTAAATCCTGATGCATGACCAACCCTGACCCATTGATCAACTTTTCAAATCAACTTTGCGAAATATCAATTTTTAACCTAATAACCAATATCGACCTAACAGTCAACTTTTACCCAAAAAGTTAACTTTGGTCAAAATGGTCCATCCTCGACCCAATGTCCAACTCATCGACCCAATAGTCAACTTCGACCAAATAGTTAACTTTGGTCAAAATGGTCAATCTCGACCCAATGACCAACCCATCGACACAAAAAGACAACTTTCGACCAAAAAGTCAATTTTGCAAAAATTGTCAATTTTCGACCTAATGACCACCTCATCGATCTAACAGTCAACTTTCGACCAAAAAGTTAAATTCCGTCAAAATGATCCATTTCCGACACAACAACCAACCCATCGATTCAATAAGTCAACTTTTAGCCAAAAAGTAAACTTTGGTCAAAATGGTCAATTTTCGATCTAATGACCAACTCATCGACCTAATAGACAACTTTCGACCAAAAAGTCAACTTTGGTCAAAATGGTCAATTCTCGATCCAATGACTAACCTCATCAATCTAATAGGTCAACTTTCGAACACAAAGTCAATTTTGGTCAAAATAATCAATTTTTACCAAATGACTAATTATCGACCTAATAAGTAAATCTATGACCAAAAAGTCAAATTTGGTCATAATGGTCAATCCTGTCCCATCGATAAACTCATCGATCTAACAAGTCAACTTTTTACCAAAAAGTCAACTTTGGTCAAAATGGTAAATCCTTGACCTAATAACGAACACACTGATCCAATAGATTGACTTTTGACCAAATAGTCAATTTTGGTCAAAATAGTCAATTTTTGACCTAATAACCAATATTGACCCAATAGGCCAACTTTTAACGAAAAAGTCAACTTTGGTCAAAATGTTCAATCCTCGACTTAATGACCAACCCATTGACCAAACTAGTCGACTATTGACCAAAAAGTCAACTTTGGTAAAAATGATAAATCCTTGACCCAACGAACATCCCATAGACCCAATGGGTCTACTTTTGACCAAAAAGTCAACTTTGGTCAAAAGTGTCAATCCTTGACCCAATGGCCAATCCATTGACCCAATAGGTCAACTTTTGACCAAAAATTCAAACTTGGTCAAAAATAGTCAATTTTTGACCCAATGACCAACTCATTGACCCCATATGTCAACTTTTGACCAAAAAGTCAATTTTGATCAAAATAGTCAATTTTTGACCTAATGAATACCCCATTGACCCAATAAGTCAACTTTTGACCAAAAAATCTACATTGGTCAAACTGATCAATTTCGAACCCAATGACCACCTCGTAAACATAATGGGTCAACTTTTGAAAAAAAAACAATTTTGGTCAAAATATTCAATTTTTGACCTAATGACCACCCTATTAACCCAATAGGTCAACTTTTGACAAAAAGTTAATTTTGGTCAAAATGTTCAATTTTTGACCAAATGACCAGTTATTGACCCAATAAGTCAATCTCTGACCAAAAAGTTAACTATGTTCAAAATGGTCAATCCTTGACCCAATGACCAACCCATTAACCCAATAGGTCAACTTTTGACCAAAAAGTCAACTTTGGTCAAAATGGTCAATCCTTGACCCAATGACCAACCCATTCACCCAATAGATTAACTTTTCACCAAAAAGTCAATTTTGGTCAAAATAGTCAATTTTTGACCTAATGACCAATTATTGACCCAATAACTCAATCTTTGAGCAAAAAGTCATCTTTGGTTAAAATTGTTAATCCTTCACCCAATGGCAAACCAATTGACCTAATCGGCCAACTTTTGAACAAAAAATCAACTTTGGTCAAAATGGTCAATCATTGACCCAATGACAAACCCATCGACCCAATATGTCAACTTTTGACCAAAATGTCAATTTTGGTCAAAATGGTTAATTTTTGACCTAATGACCACCCTATTTACCCAATAGGTCAACTTTCGACGAAAAAGTCAACATAGGTCACAAAGGTTATTTTCTGACCCAATGACCATCCCATTGACCTAATTGGTCAACTTTTGACCAAAAATTCAATTTTGGTTAAAATAGTCATTTTTTGACCTAATGGCCAATTATTGACCAAAGAAGTCAACCTTTGACCAAAAAGTCAATTTTGCACAAAATGGACAATCCTTGACCCGATGACCAACCCATTGACCCAATAGGTCAACCTTTGACCAAAAAGTCAACTTTGGTCAAAATGGTCAATCCGTGACCCAATGACCCAATCTGTCAACTTTTGACCAAAAAGCAAATTTGGTCAAAATAGTCAATTTTTGACCTAATGGCCAAAAATTGACCCAATAGGTCAACTTTTGCCCAAAAAGTTATGTTTGGTCAAAATGGTTAATTTCTAACTCAATGACCAACCCATTACGTCAACTTTTAGCCAAAAAGTCAATTTTGGTCAAAATGGTCAATTCTTGACCTAATAACTAACCCATTGACCCAATAGGTCAACTTTTGATCAAAAAGTCAATTTTGGTCAAAATAGTCAATTTTTAACCTAATGGCCAATTATTAACACAATAAATCAATCTCTTACCAAAAAGTCAACTTTGGTCAAAATGGTCAATCCTTGACCCAATGACCAACCCATTAACCCAATTGGTCAACTTTTGACCAGAAAATCAACTTTGGTCAAAATGGTTAATCCTTGATCCAATAACCAATCCATTGACCAGATATGTCAACTTTTGACCAAAAAGTTAATTTTGGTCAAAATAGTTAATTTTTGACCTAATGACCCCTCATTGACCCAAAAAGTCAACTTTTAACCAAAAAGCCAACTTTGTTCAAAATAGTCAATTTCCGACCTAATGACCAACCCGTTAACCCAATTGTCAACTTTTGACCAAAATTCAATTTTGATCAAACTAGTCAATTTTTGACTTAATGACCAATTATTGACCAAACAAGTCAATCTCTGACCAAAAAGTCAACTATGGTCAAAATGGTCAATCCTTGATCCAATGACCAACCCATTTACCCAATAGGTCAACTTTTAACCAAAAAGTCAACTTTTAACCAAAAAGTCAACTTTTGTCAAAATGGTAAATTTTCGACCAAATGACCAACCCATCAATCTAATAGTCAACTTTCGACCAAAAAGTCAACTTTCGTCAAAATAGTCAATTCTTGAACTCATGACCAACGCATTGACCCAATAGGTCAACTTTTGAACAAAAAGTTAATTCTGGTAAAAAAAAGTCAATTTTTAACCTAATGACCAATTATTGACCCAATAAGTTAATCACTGACCAAAATGTCAAATTTGGTCATAATGGTCAATCCTTAACCCAATGACAAACCTATCGATCTAATAGGTGAACTTTTGATCAAAAAGTTAACTATGGTCAAAATGGTAAATCCTGGACCCAATGAAAAACTCACTGACCCAATAAAGATCGACTTTTGACCAAAAAGTCAATTTTGGGCGAAATAGTCAAGTTTTGACCTAATAACCAATATTGACCCAATAGGTCAACTTTTAACCAAAAGTCAACTTTGGTCAAAATGGTCCATCTTTAACCCAATGACCAACCCATTGACCCAATAGGTCAACTTGACAAAAAAGTCAACATTGGGCAAAAATGGTAAATCATTGACCCAATTACCAACCCATTTACCCAAAAGGACAACTTTTGACCAAAAAGTCAATTTCAGTCAAAATTGTCAATTTTTGACATAATGACCACCTCAATGAACCAATAGGTCAACTTTTGACCAAAAAGTTAAATTTGGTCAAAATGGTCCATTTCTGACACAATGACCAATCCCATTGACTCAATGGGTTAACTTTTAACCAAAAATTCAATTTTGGTCAAAATAGTCATTTTTTGACCTAATGACCAATTATTGACCCATTTAGTCAATCTATGTCCAAAAAGTCAACTTTAATCAAAATGGTCAATCCTTGACCCAATGACAAACCCATTAACCCAATAAGCCAATATTCGACTAAAAAGTTAATTTTGTCAAAATAGTTAATTTTCGACTCGATTACCAATTATCGATCTAACAGTCAATCTCCGACCAAAAATCAACTTTGGTCAAACTGGTCAATCATTGACCCAATGACCAACCCATTGACCAAATAGGTCAACTTTTGACCGAAAAATAATTTTGTTAAATTAGTCAATTTTTGACCAAATGACCAACCTATACACAAAAAAAAAAACAACTCCGGTCAAAATAGTTAATTTCTCACCCAATGACCAAAAAGCCAACTTTGGTCAAAATGGTCAATTTTTGACCCAATAACCAATAATTGACCCAATAGTTCAACTTTTGAGCAAAAAGTCAAATTTGGTCAAAATAGTCAATCCTTGACCTAAAGACTAACCCATCGACCCAATGGGTCATCTTTTCGACCAAAAAGTCATTTTTTGTCAAAAGAGTTAATTTTACCTATTTAACACCCCATCAATCTAACGGTCAACTTTTGACAAAAAGTCAAGTTTGATCAAAATAGAGAATTTCTGATCTAATGACCAACATATTGACCCATTTGGTCAACTTTTGACCAAAAAGTCAGCTATGCTCAAAATTGTCAATCTTTAACCCAATGACCCAATAGTTCAACCTTTGACCAAAAAGCAATTTTTGTCAAATTTGTCAATTTTTGTCCTAATGACCAACTCATTGATCTAATAAGTCAACATTGGTCAAAATGGTCAATCCTCGACCCAATGACCAACCCATCGACCTAATAGGTCAACTTTCGACGAAAATGTCAACTTTGGTCAAAATGGTCAATCCTCGACCCATCGACCAACCCATCGACCCAATAAAGTCAACTTCGACCAAAAAGTCCACTTTTTTAAAGTGGTCAATCCTCGACTCAATGAACTACACATCGACCCAATTGGTCAACTTTTCGACCAAAAATTCAATTTTGGTCAAAATAGTCAATTTTGACCTATTGACCAATTATCGACCCAATAAGTTAATCTCCGCCAAAAGTCAAATTTGGTCAAAATGGTCAATCCTTGACCCAATGACCAACCCATTCAACCAATTGGTCAACATTAGACCAAAAATTCAACTTTGGTCAAAATTGTCAAACCTTGATCCAATGACCAACCCATAGACCCAATAGATCAACTTTCGACCAAAATAACCAATTTTCGACATAATGACCAGCTATCGACCCAATAATCAATCTCTGACCAAAAAGTCAACTTTGGTCAAAATGGTCAATCCGATCTAATGACCAACCCATCGACCCAATAGTCAACTTTCGACCAAATAGTGAACTTTAGTCAAAATACCAATCCTCGACACAATGACAAACCCATCTACACAATAGGTTAACCTTCGACCTAAAATTTAATTTTAGTCAAAATTGTCAACTTTTGACCTAATGACCATCTCATCGACCTAACCACCTTTGACCAAAAAGTCAACTTTGGTCAAAATGGTCAATTTCTGACCCAATGACCGCCTATTAACCTAATAGGTCAACATTTGACCAAAAGTTCAATTTTGGCCAAAATAGTTAATTTTTGACCTAATGACCAACTTTTGACCAAATAGGTCAATCTCTGACCAAAAAGTTAACTTTGGTCAAAATGGTCAATCCTTGACCCAACGACTCAACCCGTTGACCCAATAAGTCAACATTTTACTAAAAAATCAACTTTCGACCAAAAGCAATTTTGGTCAAAATAGTTAATTTTCGACCTAATGACCACCCAATCGACCCAATGGGTCAACTTTTGACCAAAAAGTTAACTTTGGTCAAAATGGTCAATTTCTGACCAAATGACCAACCCATTCACCCAATAAGTTAACTTTTGACCAAAAAGTCAACTTTAGTCAAAATGGTCAATTCATGAGCCAATGACCAACCCATTGACCAAATATGTCAACTTTTGATCAAAAAGTCAATTTTGGTCAATATAGTTAATTTCTGACCTAATGACCAATTATTGACCAATAAGTTAATCTCTTACCAAAAAGTTAACTTTGGTTAAAATGGTCAATCCTTGACCCAATGACCAACCCATTGACCGAATGGTCAACCTTTGACCAGAAAATCAACTTTGGTCAAAATGGTCATTCCTTGACCCAATGACCAACCCATTGATAACCCCATTGACCCAATATGTCAACTTTTGACCAAAAAGTCAATTTTGGTCAAAATAGTCAATTTTTGACTTAATGACCACCCCATTGACCCAATAAGTCAACTTTTGACAAAAAAAGTCAACTTTGTTAAAAATGGTCAATTTCTGACCTAATGACCACCCCGTTAACCTAATGGGTCAACTTTTGACCAAAAATACAATTTTGGTCAAAATAGTTAATTTTTCACTTAATGACCAATTATTGACCCAATAAGTCAATCACTGGCCAAAAAGTCAAATTTGGTCATAATGGACATTCCTTGTCCCAATGACAAACTCATTGACCCAATAAAGTTAACTTTTGACCAAAAAGTCAACTTTGGTCAAAATGGTAAATCCTTGACCCAATGACCAACCCATTGAACAAAGATATCTGTTTTTAACCAAATAGTCAATTTTGGTAAAAAATAGTCAATTTTTGACCAAATGACCAGCCCATTGATCCAATAGGTCAACTTTTGACCAAAAAGTCAACTTTGGTCAAAATGGTCAATTCTTGACCTAATGACCAACTCATTGACCCAATAGGTCAACTTTTGAACAAAAAGTTAATTTTGGTCAAAATAGTCAATTTTTGACCTAATGACCACTTATTGACCCAATAAGTCAATTCCTGACCAAAATGTCAAATTTGGTCATAATGGTCAATCCTTGACCTAATGACAAACTCATTGACCCAACATGTTAACTTTTGAACAAAAAGTTAACTTTGGTCAAAATGGTAAATCTTTGACCTAATGAACATCCCACTGACCCAATAGAACAACTTTTGACCAAAAAGTCAATTTTGGGCGAAATAGTCAATTTTTGACCTAATAACTAATATTGACCCAACAGGTCAACTTTTAATAAAAACGTCAACTTTGGTCAAAATGGTCCATCCTTGACCCATTGACCAACTCATTGACCTAATAGGTCAAGTTTTGACCAAAAAGTTAACTTTTGTCAAAATGGTCAATCTTTGACCCAATGACCAACTCATTGACCCAAAAGGACAACTTTTGAACAAAAAGTCACTTATGGTAAAATTTGTCAATTTTTGACCTAATGACCACCTCATTAACCCAATAGGTCAACTTTTGAGCAAAGAGTTAAATTTGGTTAAAATTGTGCATTTCCGACACAATGACCAACCTATTGACCCAATAGGTCAACTATTAACCAAAAAGTCAACTTTGGTCAAAATTGTCAATTTTTGACCTAATGACCAACCCATTTACTCAATAGGACAACTTTTGACCAAAAGTCAACTTGGTCAAAATTGTCAATTCTTGGACCAATGACCAACTGATTGACCCAATAGGTCAACTTTTGAACACAAAGTCAATTTTTGTAAAAATAGTTAATTTTGACTAAATGACCAATTATTGACCAAATAAGTTAATCTGTGACAAAAAGTCAAATTTTGTCATAATGGTCAATCTTTCTCCCGATGACAAACTCATTGACCCAATAGGTCAACTTTTGACCAAAAAATCAACTTTGGTCAAAATGGTAAATCCTTGACCTAATGACCAACCCACTGACCCAATAGATTGACTTTTGACCAATAACTCAATTTTGGTCAAAATAGTCATTTTTGACCTAATAAACAATATTAACCCAATAGGTCAACTTTTAACCAAAAAGTCAATTTTGGTCAATCCTTGACCTAATGACTAACCCATTGACAAAATAGGTCAACTTTGGACCAAATGTCAACTTTGGTCAAAATTGTCAATCCTTGACACAATGACTAACCCATCAATCTAATAAAGTCAACATTTGACCAAAAAGTCAACTTCGTTCAAAATGGTCAATCCTTAACCTAATGACCAACCCATTGACCCAATAGGTCAACTTTTGACCAAAAATTAAAATTTGGTCAAAATAGTCAATTGTTGACCCAATGACCAACCCATTGACCTAATGACCACCCCATTGACCCAATAAGTCAACTTTTGACGTAAAAGTTAACATTGGTGAAAATGGTCTATTTCGAACCCAATGACTACCCCGTAAACACAACACGTCAACTTTTGACCAAAAAAAAATTTGGTCAAAATATTCAATTTTTGACCTAATGACCACCCAATTGACCCAATAGGTCAACTTTTGACAAAAAGTTAACTTCGGTCAAAATGGTCAATCTCTGACCCAATGACAAATCCATTGACCCAATAGGTCAACTTTTGACCAAAAAGTTAACTTTGGTCAAAATAGTCAATTTTGGACCTAATGACCAATTGTAAACCCAATAAGTCAATCTCTTACCAAAAAGTCAATTTTGGTCAAAATGGTCAATCTTTGATCCAATGACCAACCCATTTACCCAATAGGTCAACTTTTAACCAAAAAGTCAACTTTTAACCAAAAAGTCAACTTTTGTCAAAATGGTCAATTTTTGACCAAATGACCAACCCATTGACCCAATAGGTCAACTTTTGACCAAAAAGTCAACTTTCGTCAAAAATTGACTATTTTGACCAAATTTGACTTTTTGGTCAAAAGTTGACATATTGGGTCAATGAGTTGGTCATTGGGTCAAGGATTGATCATTTTGACCAAAGTTGATTTTCTGGTCAAAAGTTAACCAGTTGAGTCAATGGTTTGGTGATTGGGTCAAGGATTGACCATTTTGACCAAAATTGACTTTTTGGTAAGAGATTGACTTATTGGGTTTACAATTGGTCATTAGGTCCAAAATTGACTATTTTGACCAAAATTAACTTTTTGATCAAAAGTTGACCTTTTAGGTCAATTGGTTGGTCATTGGGTCAAGAATTGATCATTTTGACCAAAGTTAACTTTTTGGTCAAAAGTTGACTGATTGGGTCAATGGATTGGTCATTGGGTCAGAAATTGACCATTTTGACCGAAGTTAACTTTTTGTCAAAAGTTGACCTATTGAGTCAATTGCTGCGGTCATTAGGTCAAAAATTGAATATTTTGACCAAAATTTTTTTTTGTGTCAAAAGTTGACCCGTTGTGTTTACGGGGTCATCATTGGGTTCGAAATAGACCATGTTCACCAATGTTGACTTTTTGGTCAAAAGTTGACTTATGTCAAAAGTTAACTTTTTGGTCATTAGGTAAAAAATTGACTTTTTTTTTACCAGAATTAACTTTTTTTCAAAAGTTGACCTATTGGGTCAATGCGTTGGTCATGAGTTCAAGAATTGACTATTTTGACGAAAGTTGACTTTTTGGTCAAAAGTTGACCTATTGGGTCAATGGGTTGGTCATTTGGTCAAAAATTGACCATTTTGACAAAAGTTGACTTTTTGGTTAAAAGTTGACTTTTTGGTTAAAAGTTGACCTATTGGGTAAATGGGTTGGTCATTGGATCAAGGATTGACCATTTTGACCATAGTTGACTTTTTGGTCAGAGATTGACTTGTTTGGTCAATAATTGGTCATTAAGTCAAAAATTGACTAGTTTGATCAAAATTGAATTTGGTCAAAAGTTGACAATTGGGTTAACGGGTTGGTCATTAGGTCGGAAATTGACTATTTTGAACAAAGTTAGCTTTTTGGTTAAAAGTTGACTTTTTGGGTCAATGAGGGGTCATTAGGTCAAAAATTAACTATTTTGACCAAAATTAACTTTTTGGTCAAAAGTTGACATATCTGGTCAATGGATTGGTTATTGGATCAAGGATTAACCATTTTGACCAAAGTTGATTTTCTGGTCAAAAGTTGACCAATTGGGTTAATGGGTTGGTCATTGGGTCAAGGATTGACCATTTTGACCAAAGTTGACTTTTGTTCAGAGATTGACTTATTCTGTCAACAATTGGCCATTAGGTTAAAAATTGACTATTTTGACCAAAAATTTACTATTTGGTCAAAAGTTGACCTATTGGATTCGATGGGTTGGTTATTAGGTCAAAATTGACCATTTTGACCAAAATTGACTTTTTGGTTAAAAGTTGACGTAATGGGTTGGTCATTGAGTTAGAAATTAACCATTTTGACCAAACATAACTTTTTGGGCAAAAGTTGACCTATTGGGTCAATTTTTGGCCATTAGGTCAAAAATTGACTATTTTGACCAAATTTGCTTTTTGGTCAAAAGTTGACAGATTGGGTCATTGGGTCACAGATTGACCATTTTGACCAAAGTTGACTTTTTGGTCAAAGGTTGACTTATTGGGTCAATGGGTTGGTCATCGAGTCAAGGATTGTCCATTTTGTGCAAAATTGACTTTTTGGTCAAAGGTTGACTTCTTTGGTCAATAATTGGCCATTAGGTCAAAAAATGACTATTTTAACCAAAATTGAATTTTTGGTCGAAAGTTGACCCATTAGAGTCGATGGGATGGTCATTAGGTCAGAAAATAACCTTTGTGACCTATGTTGACTTTTTGGTCGAAAGTTGACCTATTGGGTAAATGGGATTGGTCATTAGGTCGAAAATTAACCATTTTGACCAAAATTGACATTTTAGTCGAAAGTTGACATATTGGGTCGATGGGTTTGTCATTGGGTCAAATGATTGACCATTTTGACCAAAGTTGATTTTTGTTCGAAAGTTGACGATTAGGTCGATTGGTTTGCCATTAGGTCAAGGATTAACAATTTTAACCAAAGATGACTTTTTGCTCAGATTGAGTTATTGGATCGATAATTGGTCATTAGGTCGAAATTGACTATTTTGACCAAAGTTGACTTTTTGGTTTAAAGTTAACTTATTGGGTGAATGGGTTGGTCATTGGGTCAAGGATTACCATTTTGACCAAAGTTGACTTTTGGTCGAAAGTTGACTATTGGGTTAATGGGTTGGTCATTAGATTAGGATTGACCATTTTGAACATAAGTTAACTTTTTGGTGAGAGATTGACTTATTGGGTCGATAGCTGGTCATTTGGTCGAAAAATTGAACATTTTGACAAAATTAACTTTTGTCGAAAGTTGACTATTGGGTTAATAGAGGTGGTCATTAGAGTCGAAAATTGAATATTTTGACCAAAATTGTTTTTTTTCAAAAGTTGACCCATTATGTTTACGAGGTGGTCATTGGGTTCGAAATTGATCAGTTTGACCAATGTAGATTTTTTGGTCAAAAGTTGACTTATTGGGTCAATGGGGTATTCATTAGGTCAAAAATTGACTATTTTGATCAAAATTGACTTTTTGGTCAAAAGTTGACATATGGGGTCAATGAGTTGGTCATTGGGTCAAAAATTGACTATTTTTGACCAAGTTTGAATTTTTGGTCAAAAGTTGACCTATTGGGTCAATGGATTGGCCATTGGGTCAAGGATTGACACTTTTGACCAAAGTTGACTTTTTGGTCAAAAGTAGACCCATTGGGTCTATGGGATGTTCGTTGGGTCAAGGATTTATCATTTTTACCAAAGTTGACTTTTTGGTCGATAGTCGACTAGTTTGGTCAATGTGTGGGTCAATAAGTCGAGGATTGAACATTTTGACCAAAGTTGACTTTTTCGTTAAAAGTTGGCCTATTGGGTCAATATTGGTTATTAGGTCAAAATTTGACTATTTTGACCAAAATTGACTATTTGGTCGAAGTCGATCTATTGGATCGGTGTGTTCGTTATTAGGTCGAGGATTTGCCATTTTGACCGAAGTTGACTTTTTGGTAAAAAGTTGACTGTTAGATCGATGAGTTTATCGATGGGACAAGGATTGACCATTATGACCAAATTTGACTTTTTGGTCATAGATTTACTTATTAGATCGATAATTAGTCATTTGGTAAAAATTGATCTATTTTGACCAAAATTGACTTTTGTGTTCGAAAGTTGACCTGTTAGATTCGATGAGTTAGTCATTGGATCGAGATTGACCATTTTGACCAAAGTTGACTTTTGGTCGAAAGTTGTCTGTTAGGTCAATGAGTTGGTCATTAGATCAAAAATTGACCATTTTGACCATAGTTTACTTTTTGGCTAAAAGTTGACCTATTGAATCAATGGGTTGGTTGTTGTGTCGGAAATGGATCATTTTGACAGAATTTAACTTTTTGGTCAAAAGTTGACCTATTGGGTCGATGAGGCGGTCATTAGATCGAAAATTGACAATTTTTGCAAAATTGACTTTTTGGTCGAAAGTTGTCTTTTTGTGTCAATGAGGTTGGTCATTGGAGTCAGGATTGACCATTTTGACCAAAGTTAACTATTTGGTCGAAAGTTGATCTATTGGATTGATGAGTTGGACAATGGGTCAAGGATGGACCATTTTAACCAAAGTTAACTTTTTGGGTAAAAGTTGACCTATTGGGTCAATATTGGTTATTAGGTTAAAAATTGACAATTTCGCCAAAAATTGATTGTTTGGTCAAAAGTCAATCTAATGGGTCAGTGGGTTGGTCATTGCGTCAAGGATTTACCATTTTGGCCAAAGTTAACTTTTGGTTAAAAGTTGACGTTTTAGGTGAATGAGTTTGTCATTGGGTCAACGATTGACCATTATGACCAAATTTGATATTTTGGTCAGCGATTGACTTTTTGGGTCAATAAGTGGTCATTAGGTCAAAAATTCTCTATTTTGACCAAAATTAACTTTTTGTTCAAAAGTTGACCTATTGGGATAATGAGATGATCATTGGGTCAAGAATTGACATTTCGACCAAAGTTGACTTTTTGGTTAAAAGTTGACCTATTGGGTCTATGGGTTGGTCATTTCGTAAAAAATTGATCATTTTGACCAAAGTTGACTTTTTGGTTAAAGGTTGACCTATCGAATGCAATGGGTTGGTCATTGGGTCAAGGATTGACCATTTTGACCAAAGTTAACTTTTTGGTTAGAGATTGACTTATTATTGGGTCAATAATTAGTCATTAAGTCAAAAATTGACTATTTTGAACAAAATTGAATTTTTGGTCAAAAGTTGACCCATTCGGTAATTGACTATTTTGAACAAAATTGAATTTTTGGTCATTAGGTGAGAAATTGACTATTTTAAACAAAGTTGACTTTTTGGTCAAAAGTTGACCTATTGGGTCAATGGGGTGGTCATTAGGTCAAAAATTGACTATTTTGACCAAATTTGACTTTTTGGTCAAAAGTTGACATATTGGGTCAATGAGTTGGTCATTGGGTCAAGGATTGACCATTTTGACCAAAGTTGATTTTCTGGTCAAAAGTTAACCAGTTGAGTCAATGGTTTGGTGATTGGGTCAAGGATTGACCATTTTGACCAAAATTGACTTTTTGGTAAGAGATTGACTTATTGGGTTTACAATTGGTCATTAGATCCGAAAATTGACTATTTTGACCAAAATTAACTTTTGATCAAAAGTTGACCTTATTAGGTCAATTGGTTAGTCATTAGGTTAAGAATTGACCATTTTGACCAAAGTTAACTTTTTGGTCGAAAGTTGACTGATTAGATCGATGGATTGGTCATTGGGTCGAGAAATTGACCATTTTGACCGAAGTTAACTTTTTGTCGAAAGTTGACTATTGAGTCAATCGCTTGGTCATTAGGTCAAATATGAATATTTTGACCAAAATTTTTTTGTCATAGAGTTGACTGTTGTGTTTACGAGGTCATCATTGGGTTCGAAATAGACCATGTTCACCAATGTTGACTTTTTGGTCAAAAGTTTACGGGGTCATCATTGGGTGGTCATTAGGTCAAAAATTGATACTTTTTACCATAATTGACTTTTTGTTCAAAAGTTGTCCTTTTGGGTCAATGGGTTGGTCATTGGGTCAAAGATTGACCATTTTGACCAAAGTTAACTTTTTGGTCAAAACTTGACCAATTAGGTCAATGAGTTGGTCAATGGGTCAAGGATGGACCATTTTGACCAAAGTTGACTTTTTGGTTTAAAGTTGGCCTGTTGGGTCAATATTAGTTATTAGGTCAAAAATTGAGTATTTCGCCTGAAATTGACTTTTTGGTCGAAAGTCGTTCTATTGGATCGGTGTGTTCGTTATTAGGTCGAGGATTTACCATTTTGACCAAAGTTGACTTTTTGGTAAAAAGTTGACTGTTAGGTCGATGAGTTTATCAATGGGATAAGGATTGATCATTATGACCAAATTTGACTTTTTGGTCATAGATTTACTTATTAGGTCAATAATTAGTCATTTGGTAAAAATTGACTATTTTGACCAAAATTGACTTTGTGTTCGAAAGTTGACTGTTAGATCGATGAGTTGGTCATTGGGTCGAAAATTGACCATTTTGACCAAAGTTGACTTTTTGGTCGAAAGTTGTCTGATTGGATCGATGAGTTGGTCATTAGATCAAAAATTGACCATTTTGACCAAAGTTTACTTTTTGGCTAAAAGTTGACCTATTGAATCAATGGGTTGGTTGTTGTGTCGGAAATGGATCATTTTGACAGAATATAACTTTTTGGTCAAAAGTTGACCTATTGGGTCAATGAGGTGGTCATTAGAGTCGAAAATTGACAATTTTACCAAAATTGACTTTTTGGTCAAAAGTTGTCTTTTTGTGTCAATGGGTTGGTCATTGGGTCAAGGATTGACCATTTTGACCAAAGTTAACTATTTGGTCAAGAGTTGACCTATTGGGTCAATGAGTTGGACAATGGGTCAAGGATGGAGCATTTTGACCAAAGTTAACTTTTTGGGTAAAGTTGACTGTTGGGTCGATATTGGTTATTAGGTTAAAAATTGACTATTTCGCTGAAGATTGATTGTTTGGTCGAAAGTCGATCTATTAGGTCGAGTGGGTTGGTCATTGCGTCGAGATTTACCATTTTGACAAAGTTAACTTTTGGTCGAAAGTTGACATTTTGAGTTGAATGAGTTTGTCATTGGGTCGACGATTGACCATTATGACCAAATTTGATATTTTGGTCGGCGATTGACTTTTGGGTTAAAAAGTGGTCATTAGATCGAAAATTATTTATTTTGACCAAAATTAACTTTTTGTTCAAAAGTTGACCTATTGGGACAATGAGATGATCATTGGGTCAAGAATTGGTCATTTTGACCAAAGTTGACTTTTTGGTTAAAAGCTGACCTATTGGGTCAATGGGTTGGTCATTTCGTAAAAAATTGACCATTTTGACCAAAGTTGACTTTTTGGTTAAAGGTTGACCTATCAGGTCAATGGGTTGGTCATTGGGTCAAGGATTGACCATTTTGACCAAAGTTGACTTTTTGGTCAGAGATTGACTTATTATTGGGTCAATAATTAGTCATTAAGTCAAAAATTGACTATTTTGAACAAAATTGAATTTTTGGTCAAAAGTTGACCCATTCGGTAAACGTGGTGGTCATTAGGTGAGAAATTGACTATTTTGAACAAAGTTGACTTTTTGGTTAAAAGTTGACTTATTGGGTCAATGGGGTGGTCATTAGGTCAAAAATTGATTATTTTGACCAAACTTGACTTTTTGGTCAAAAGTTGACACATTGGGTCAATGGGTTGGTCATTGGGTCAAGTATTGACCATTTTGACTAATGTTGATTTTCTGGTCAAAAGTTAACCAGTTGAGTCAATGGTTTGGTGATTGGGTCAAGGATTGACCATTTTAACCAAAATTGACTTTTTGGTAAGAGATTGACTTATTTGGTTTACAATTGGTCATTAGGTCCAAAATTGACTTACTTTTTGATCAAAAGTTGACTAGTCATTGTTAGGTCGAAGAATTGACTTATTTGGTGATTCAGATGGATTTGTCATTGGGTCAGAGATTGACGATTTTGACCGAAGTTAACTTTTTGTCAAAAGTTGACCTATTGGGTCAATTGGGTGGTCATTAGGTCAAAAATTGAATATTTTGACCAAATTTTTTTTGGTCAAAAGTTGACGTGTTGTGTTTACGGGGTAGTCATTGGGTTCGAAATAGACCATTTTCACCAATGTTAACTTTTTCGTTAAAAGTTGACTTATTGGGTCAATGGGGTGGTCATTAGGTCAAAATTTGACTATTTTGAACAAAATTGACTTTTTGGTCAAAAAATTACATATGGGGTCAATGGGTTGGTCATTGGGTCAACAATTGACTATTTTGACCAAATTTTAATTTTTGGTCAAAAGTTGACCAATTGGGTCAATGGGTTGGTCATTAGGTTAAGGATTGACCATTTTGAACAAAGTTGACTTTTTGGTCAAATGCTGACCTATTGGGTCAATGGGTTGGTCATTGTGTCAAGGATTGACAATTTTGACCAAAGTTGACATTTTGCTCAAAGTTGACTGTTTTGTCGATGGGTTGGTCATTAGGTCAGGATTGACCAAAATTGACTTTTGGTTAAAAGTTGACCTATTGGGTTAATATTGTTTATTAGGTCAAAAATGACTATTTTGACCAAAATTGCTTTGGTCAAAAGTCAATCTATTGGGTCAGTGGGTTGGTCATTAGGTCAAGGATTTACCATTTTGACCAAAGTTGATTTTTTGGTCGAAAGTTGACTGATTAGATTGATGAGTTTGTCATCGGGAGAAAGATTGACCATTATGACAAAATTTGACTTTTTGTCACAGATTAACTTATTTGGTCAATAATTGGTCATTTAGTCAAAATTAACTATTTTTACAAAAATTGACTTTGTGTTCAAAAGTTGACCTATTGGGTCAATCAGTTGGTCATTGGGCCAAGAATTGACAATTTTGACCAAAGTTGACTTTTTGGTCAAAAGTTGTCCTATTGAGTAAATGGGTTGGTCATTAGGTCAAAAATTGACAATTTTGACCAAAGTTGACTTTTTGGTTAATAGTTGACCTATTGGGTCAATAGGTTGGTCATTGTGTCAGAAATGCACAATTTTAACCAAATTTAACTTTTTGGTCGAAAGTTGACTATTGGGTTAATGAGGTGGTCATTAGGTCGAAAATTGACAAATTTTACCATAATTGACTTTTTGTTGAAAAGTTGTCCTTTTGGGTCAATGAGTTGGTCATTGGGTCAAAGATTGACCATTTTGACAAAAGTTAACTTTTTGGTCAAAACTTGACCTATTAGGTCAATGAGTTGGTCAATGGGTCAAGGATGGACCATTTTGACCAAAGTTGACTTTTTTGTTAAAAGTTGACCTGTTGGGTCAATATTAGTTATTAGGTCAAAAATTGACTATTTCGCCCAAAATTGACTTTTTGGTCAAAAGTTGTTTATTGGGTCAGTGGGATGTTCATTAGGTCAAAGATTTACCATTTTGACCAAAGTTAACTTTTTGTTCAAAAGTTAACATGTTGGGTCAATGAGTTTGTCATTAGGTCAAGGATTGACCATTATGACCAAATTTGACATTTTGGTCAGGAATTGACTTATTGGGTCAATAAGTGGTCATTAGGTCAAAAATTGACTATTTTGACCAAAATTAACTTTTTGTTCAAAAGTTGACTTATTGGGTCAATTAGTTGGTCATTAGGTCAAGAATTGACCATTTTGACCAAAGTTGACTTTTTGGTCAAAAGTTGACCTATTGGATCAATGGGTTGGTCATTTGGTCAAAAATTGACTATTTTTTTTACCAAAATTGACTATTTGGTTAAAAACAGATATCTTTGTTTAATGGGTTGGTCATTGGGTCAAGGATTTACCATTCTGACCAAAGTTGACTTTTTGGTCAAAAGTTAACCTATTGGGTCAATGAGTTTGTCATTGGGACAAGGAATGTCCATTATGACCAAATTTGACTTTTTGGCCAGTGATTGACTTATTGGGTCAATAATTGGTCATTAAGTGAAAAATTAACTATTTTGACCAAAATTGTATTTTTGGTCAAAAGTTGACCCAGTAGGTTAACGGGGTGGTCATTAGGTCAGAAATTGACCATTTTTAACAAAGTTGTGTTTTTTTGTCAAAAGTTGACTTATTGGGTCAATGGGGTGGTCATTAAGTCAAAAATTGACTATTTTGACCAAAATTAACTTTTTGGTCAAAAGTTGACATATTAGGTCAATGTGGTTATCAATGGGTTGGTCATTGGGTCAAGGAATGACCATTTTGACCAAAGTTGATTTTCTGGTCAAAGGTTGACCATTCGGTCAACGGGTTGGTCATTGGGTCAATGATTGACCATTTTAACCAAAGTTAACTTTTGGGTAAGAGATTAACTTAATGGTCAATAACTGGTCATTAGGTCAGAAATTGACTATATTGACCAAAATTGACTTTTTGATCAAAAGTTGACATATTTGGTCAATGGGTTGGTCATTAGCTCATGAATTGACCATTTTGACTAAAGTTGACTTTTTGGTCAAAAGTTAACTTAATGGGTGAATGGGTTAGTCATTTGGTCAGAAATTGACCATTTTGACCAAAGTTAACTTTTTGGTCGAAAGTTGACCCATTGGGTCGATTGGGTGGTCATTAGGTCGAAAATTAACTATTTTGACCAAAATTGCTTTTTGGTCGAAAGTTGATTTTTAGTAAAAGGTTGACTTATTGGGTCGACGGGTTGGTCATTAGATCGAGGATTGACCATTTTGACGAAAGTTAACTTTTTGGTCGGAGATTGACTTATTTGGTCGAAGTTGGTCATTAGGTCGAAAATTAACTATTTTGGCCAAAATTGAACTTTTGGTCAAATGTTGACTTATTAGGTTAATAGGCGGTCATTGGGTCGAAGTTAGTCATTTTGACCAAAGTTGACTTTTTGGTCAAAAGTTGAGCTATTGGGTCAATGGGATGGTCATTAGGTCAAAAGTTGACTATATTGACCAAAATTAAATTTTAGGTCAAAGGTTAACCAATTATTGACCCAATAAGTTAATCACTGACCAAAATGTCAAATTTGGTCATAATGGTCAATCCTTAACCCAATGACAAACCTATTGACCCAATAGGAGAACTTTTGATCAAAAAGTTGAACTATGGTCAAAATGGTAAATCCTGGACCCGATGAAAACTCGGCGACCCAATAAAGATCGACTTTTGGCCAAAAAGTCGATTTTTGGGCGAAATAGTCGAGTTTCGACCTAATAACCGATATTGACCCAATAGGTCGACTTTTAACCAAAAGTCAACTTTGGTCGAAATGGTCGATCTTTAACCCAATGACTAACCCATTGACCCAATAGGTCAACTTGACAAAAAAGTTAACATTGGGCAAAAATGGTAAATCATTGACCCAATTACCAACCCATTTACCCAAAAGGACAAATTTTGACCAAAAAGTCGATTTCGATCGAAATTGTCAATTTTGACATAATGACCAACCTCAATGAACCAATAGGGTCAACTTTTGATCAAAAAGTTAAATTTGGTCAAAATGGTCCATTTCTGACACAATGACCACCCCATTGACTCTATGGGTTAACTTTTAACCAAAAATTCAATTTTGGTCAAAATAGTCATTTTTTGACTTAATGACCAATTATTGACCCATTTAGTCAATCTATGTCCAAAAAGTCGACTTTAATCAAAATGGTCGATCCGTCGGCCGATGACAAACCCATTAACCCGATAAAGTCCAATATTCGACTAAAAAGTTAATTTTGTCAAAATAGTTAATTTTTGACTGATACCAATTATCGACCCATAAAGTCAATCTCCGACCGAAATCAACTTTGGTCAAACTGGTCAATCATTGACCCAATGACCAACCCAATGACCAACCTATACAAAAAAAATATCAACTCCGGTCAAAATAGTTAATTTCTCACCCAATGACCAAAAAGCCAACTTTGGTCAAAATGGTCAATTTTTGACCCAATAACCAACAATTGACCCAATAGGTCAACTTTTGAGCAAAAAGTCAAATTTGGTCTAAATGGTCAATCCTTGACCTAAAGACCAACCAATTGACCCAATGGGTCATTTTTTGACCAAAAAGTCATTTTTTGTCAAAAGAGTTAATTTTTTACCTATTTGACACCCCATTGACCCAATAGGTCAACTTTTGACAAAAAGTCAAGTTTGATCAAAATAGAGAATTTCTGATCTAATGACCAACATATTGACCCATTTGGTCGACTTTTGACCAAAAAGTCGACTTGCTTCAAAATTGTCGATCTTTAACCCAATGACCCGATAGTCTCAACCTTTGACCAAAAAGCGATTTTTGTCAAATTTGTCGATTCTTGTCCTAATGACCAACTCATTGACCCGATAAGTCAAGTTGGTCAAAATGGTCGATCCTTGACCCAATGACCAACCCATTGACCCGATAGGTCAACTTTTGACCGAAAATGTCGGCTTCGGTCGAAATGGTCGATCTTCGACCCATCGACCAACCCATCGACCCAACAGGTCAACTTTGACCAAAAAGACCACTTTTTTAAAGTTGTCGATCCTCGACTCGATGAACTACACATTGACCCGATTGGTCGACTTTTGACCAAAAATTCGATTTTGGTCAAAATAGTCAATTTTGACCTATCGACCCGATTATTGACCCGATAAGTTAATCTACGGCCAAAAAGTCGAATTTGGTCAAAATGGTCAATCCTTGACCCAATGACCAACCCATTCGACCAATTGGTCGACATTTGACCAAAAATTCAACTTTGGTCAAAATTGTCGAACCTTGATCCAATGACCAACCCATAGACCCAATAGATCGACTTTTGACGAAAATAATCGATTTTTGACATAATGACCGATTATTGACCCAATAATCGATCTCGACCAAAAAGTCGACTTTGGTCAAAATGGTCAATCCTTGACCCAATGACCGACCCATTGACCCGATAGGTCGACTATTTGACGAAATAGTCGACTTTAGTCGAAATAGTCGATCCTTGCCTTGACCATGACCCATCATACACGATAGGTTAACCTTTGACCTAAAATTTAATTTTGGTCAATATAGTCAACTTTTGACCTAATGACCACCCCATTTACCCAATAGCTCAACTTTTGACCAAAAAGTCAACTCTGGTCAAAATGGTCAATTTCTGACCCAATGTCCGCCCATTAACCTAATAGGTCGACATTTGACCAAAAGTTCAATTTTGGCCAAAATAGTTAATTTTTGACCTAATGACCAACTTTTGACCAAATAGGTCAATCTCGACCAAAAAGTTAACTTTGGTCAAAATGGTCAATCCTTGACCGTAATGACTTACGTTGACCCGATAAGTCGACCTTTGACTAAAAATCGACTTTTGACCAAAAAGTAATTTTGGTCGAAATAGTTAACTTTTGACCTAATAGATCACTTAATTGACTCGATAGATCGACCTTTTGACCAAAAAGTTAACTTTGGTCAAAATGGTCGATTTCGACAATAATGTGACCCATTCGCCCATTAAGTTAACTTTCGACCAAAATTGACTTTAGTCGAAATGGTCGATTCATGAGCTAATGACCGGCCCATTGACCGAATAATGTCAACTTTGATCGAAAAGTCAATTTTAGTCGAATATGAGTCAATTTCTTGACCTAATAATCAGTCATTGACCCGATGAGTTAATCTCTTACACAAAAAGTTAACTTTGGTTAAAATCGATCGATCTTTGACCTAATGACCAACCCGCTATTGACCGAATGGTCGACCTTTGACCGAGAAAATCAACTTTGGTCAAAATGGTCGATTCCTCGACCCAATGACCAAGCTCATTGATAACCCCATTACCTAATATGTCGACTTTTGACCAAAAAGTTAATTTTGGTTCAAAATAGTCGATTTTTGACTTAATGACCACCCCATTGACCCAATAAGTTGACTTTTGACAAAAAGTCGACTTTGTTAAAAATAGTCGATTTCTGACCTAATGACCACCCCATTGACCCAATGGGTCAACTTTTGACCAAAAATACAATTTTGGTCAAAATAGTTAATTTTTAACCTAATGACCAATTATTGACCCAATAAGTCAATCATCGACCAAAAGTCAAATTTGGTCATAATGGACGATTCCTTGTCCCAATGACCAACTCATTGACCCAATAGGTTGACTTTTGACCAAAAAGTCAACTTTGGTCGAAATGGTAAATCCTTGACCTGATGACCAACCATGAACAAGATATCATTTTTAACCGAATAATTCGAATTTTGGTAAAAAAATAGTCGATTTTGACTGAATGACTCAGCCCATTGATCCCAATAGTTGACTTTTGACCAAAAGTCAACTTTGGTCAAAATGGTCAATTCTTGACCTAATGACTCTATTCATTGACTCGATAGGTGAACTTTTGAACAAAAAGTTAATTTTGGTCAAAATAATCGATTTTTGACACTAATGACCAATTATTGACCCGAAAAGTCGATTCTCGACCAAAATGTCAATTTGGTCATAATGGTCGATCCTTGACCTAATGACAGACTCATTGACCTAACATGTTAACTTTTGAACAAAAAGTTGACTTTGGTCAAATGGTAAATCTTTGACCTAATGAACATTCCATTGACCCCGATAGAATCAACTTTTGACCAAAAAGTCGATTTTGAGGCGAAATAGTCGATTTTTGACCTAATTAACTAATATTGACCCAACGGAGTCGACTTTTAATAAAAAAGTTGACTTTGGTCGAAATGGTCGTTCTTGACCGCGTTGACCAGCTCATTGACCTAATAGGTCGAGTTTTGACCAAAAAGTTAACTTTTGTCGAAATGGTCGATCTTTGACCCGATAGCCTAACTCATTGACCGAAAAGGACAACTTTTGAACAAAAAGTTCACTTATGGTAAAATTTGTCGATTTTTGACTAGTCGACCGACCTCATTTAACCCAATAGGTCAACTTTTGACCAAAAAGTTAAATTTGGTTAAAATTGTGCATTTCGACACAATGACCAAGCCTATTGACCCGATAGGTTAACTATTAACCAAAAAGTCGACTTTGGTCAAAATTGTCGATTTTGACACTAATGACCGACCCATTTACTCAATAGGACAACTTTCGACCAAAAAGTTCGACTTTGGTCAAAATGGTCGATTCTTGGCCCGATGACCAGCTGATTGACCCCGATAGGTCGACTTTTGAACACAAAGTCGACTTTTAGTAAAAATAGTTAATTTTGACTATAATGAGCCGATTATTGACCAAATAAGTTAATCTGTGACCAAAAAGTCAAATTTTAGTCATAAATGGTGAATCTTTCTCAATAATGACAAACTTATTGACCCAATGAGTCGACTTCTGACGCAAAAATCGGCTTTGGTCAAAATGGTACAATCCTTGACCCAATAACTGACCCACTGGCCCAATAGATCGACTCTTTGACCCAATAGCCAATTTTGGTCGAAATAGTCGATTTTTGACTGTCATGCATATTAGCATATAAGTCGACTTTTAACCAAAAGTCGATTTTAGTCGATCCTTGATCTAATGACCTTACCCATTGACCAAAAGCAAGTGTAACTTTGGACCAAAATGTCGACTTTGGATTGAAAATTGTCGATCCTCGACCACAATGATCTGACCCTTTGACCCGATAGGTCGACATTTGACCGAAAAGTCGACTTTGTTCGAAATTAGTCGATCCTTAACCTAATGACCAACCCATTGACCCAATAGGTCAACTTTTTGACCAAAAATTAAAATTTGGTCAAAATGATTGACTGCTTGACCCGATGACTGACCCATTGACTTCGATATGTCAATTTTTGACACAAAAGTCAATTTTGTTCGAAAATAGTCAAATTTTGACCTAATGACCACCCCATTGATGGCCAAGTCGACTTTTGACCAAAAAGTTAACATTGGTGAAAATGGTCATTTTGACCCGATATTACCCGTAACCACACGTCAGCTTTTGACGAAAATCAATTTTGGTCGAAATAGTCGATTTTTGACACTAATGACGACTCATTGATCAATAGGTCAACTTTTGACCAAAAGTTAACTTTGGTCGAAATGGTCGATCTTGACGCCGATGACACCATTGACCGATCGTCAACTTTTGACCAAAAGTTGATTTTAGCTCAAAATCGTGAATCTTCGACGATGACCGACCGTGTGACCGATAGATTGACTTTTGACCAAAAAGTTGACTTTGGTCGAAATAGTCGATTTTGGACCTAATGACCGATTGTAAACCCAATAAGTCGATCTCTTACCAAAAAGTCGATTTTGGTCGAAATGGTCGATCTCCGACCCAATCATGAAACCAATGACTCGGCTCAGTTAACTTTTGACCAGAAAATCGACATTAGTCGAAATGGTCGATCTCGACCCCGATGACCGACCCATTAACCAATGAGTCGACTTTTGACCGAAAAGTCAACTTTGGTCGAAATGTGTCGAATCTTGACCTAATGACTGACACATTGACCCAATAGATCAACTTTTGACCAAAAAGTCAACTTTGTTCGAAATAGTCGATTTCTGACTATAATCGACCGCATTTACCGAATAGGTTAACTTTTGACCAAAAAATTCGATTTTGTTCGAAATAGTCGATTTTGACTTGATGACCAATTATTGACCCGATAATAAGTTGATCTCGACCGAAAAAGTCGACTTTGGTCGAAATGGTCGAATCCTTGACCCGATGACCATGACCCATTGACTCGATAGGTCAACCTTTAACCAAAAAGTCGACTTTGGTCGAAATGGTCGATTTTTTACAAATGACTGACCCATTGACCGATAGGTCGACTTTTAACCAAAAAGTCGACTTTGGTCGAAATGACGATTCTTGACCAATGATCATCTCGTTGTCCAGATAGAGTCGACTTTTGAACAAAAAGTTAATTTTGGTCAAAATAGTAGAATTTTTGACCTAATGACCACTTTTTGACCCAAAAAGTCGATCGGTTGACCAAAATATCAAATTTGGTCATAATGGTCAATCGTTGACCCAATGATCAAACTATTGACCCAATATGTCAACTTTTGACCAAAAGTTAACTTTGGTCGAAATGGTAAATCCTTGTACTGATGAGAAACCACTGACCCCGATAGATCGACTTTTGACGAAAAGTCGATTTTGGCGAAATAGTCGATTTTTTAACCTAATGACCAATATTCGACCCAATAAGAGTCGACTTTTACCAAGAAAAGTTAACTTTGGTCGAAATGTCTTCTCCGATACAACGTTGACCCGATAGTCCGACTCATTGACCCGAATATGGTCGAAGTCAATTTTCGACCCAATGAATAGTCAAAAATTAACTTTGGTCGAAATGGTCGATCCTTGACCCAATGACTAGCACCATTGACACCAAAAAGACAACTTTCGACCAAAAAGTCAATTTTGGTCAAAATTGTCGATTTTGACTATATGACCGCCTCATTGACTCCGATAGGTCGACTTTTGACCAAAAAGTTAGGTTCTATCCGAAATGATCTATTTCCGAGCACTGTAATCCGAGCCCATTGATTGATAGGTCGACTTTTGACGAAAAGTAAACTTTGGTGAAAATGTTCGATTTTGATCTAATGGCCAACTCATTGACCCGATAGAACGATCTTTTGACCAAAAGTCAACTTTGGTCAAAATGGTCGATTCTTGACCCAATGACCCGACTCATTGACCCAATAGGTCGACTTTTGAACACAAAGTCGATTTTGGTCGAAAATTGATCGATTTTTTACTTCAAATGACTAATTATTGACCTAATAAGTAAATCTATTTGACCAAAAAGTCGGTCCTGGTCATAATGGTCGATCCTTGACCCGATTGATAAACCCATTGATCCGATAGGTCGACTTTTTACTAAAAGTCGACTTTGGTCGAAATGGTACAATCCTTGACCTAATAACGAACGCATCTGATCCGATAGGTCGACTTTTGACCAAATACGTGACACTTTGATCAAAATGATCGATTTTCGACTTCTATTGTCAAGTATCGATTTGACTAGGCCCGACTTTTAACGAAAAAGTCGACTTTGGTCAAAATGTTCGATCTTTGACTTAATGACCGATCCATTGACGCAAGTAGTCGACTATCGACCGAAAAGTCAACTTTGGTAAAAATGGTAAATCCTTGACCTAACGAGACATCCCATTGACCCAATAGGTCGACTTTTGACCAAAAAGTCGACTTTGGTCGAAAGTGGTCGATCCTTCGACCCAATGGCGATCCATTGACCCGATAGAGTCGACATCTTGACCGAAAAGTCGAACTTGGTCGAAAATGGTCGATTTTCTGACCCGATGACGACTCATCGACCACATATGTCAACTTTTGCACCTAAAAATCAATTTTGATCAAAATAGTCGATTTTGACCCAATGACCAACCCATTGACCTCGATATGTCGACTTTTGACCAAAAAGTCGATTTTGGTCGAAATAGTCGATTTTTGACACTAATGAATACATTTGATAAGTCGACTTTTGACCAAAAGTCGACTTTGATTCGAAATGGATCGATTTGAACCTGAATGACAAGCCCCGTGAACAGAATCGTCGACTTTGACAAAAAGTCAATTTTGGTCAAAATAGTCGATTCTTGACTAGATGACGCCTTTATTAACCCCGATAGGTCGGCTTTTGGCAAAAAGTTCGATTTTAGTCGAAATGTCGATTTTACCAGTGACCGATTCATTGATGATAGATTAATTCGACTGAAAAGTTAGCTTATGAACACAAATACAGTCGTCACGTCGATGACGACCCATTGACCGAATAGGTCGAACTTTTGACCGAAAATCGACTTTGGTCGAAAATGGTCGATCCTTGACCCGATGACGACTCATTGACCCAATGGATTGACTTTTGACCGAAAAATCGATTTTGATCAGAAATAGTTGATTTTGACCTAATGACCGATTATTGACCCGATAACGCGATCTACGACGCAAGAAGTTCATCTTTAGTTAAAAATGATCAATCGCTTGACCCAGATAGCGAGCCAATTGACGCTAGGTGACGACTTTTGAACGAAAAAGTCGGCTTTGGTCGAAATGGTCGATGCGATGACTACGTGACAAGCCCATCGACGATATGTTAACTTTTGGCCAAAATGGTCGATTTTGGATCGAAATGGCCAATTATTGACCTAATAAACCACCTGTCTGACCGAAAGGTCGACTTTCGACGAAAATGGTCGATCATAAGTCCCGATAGCGAACTTCCGGCCAATGACCATCCCGTTGACACAATGGGTCGGCTTTTGACCAAAAAGTCGATTTTGGTGAAAATAGTCGTTTTTGACTGATGGTCGACCCATTGACCTAATAGAATCGACCTTTTGACGAAAAAGTCGACTTTGCGCAAAGTGCACAATCCTTGACCCGATGACCAGCCCATTGACGATAGGTCGGCCTATGACAAAAGTCAGACTTTTTGAGCCGAAATGATAGTCAGCCAATGTGGTGAATCATCGGCACATCTATGGGGTCTTGACTATTAATTACCAACCTCGTGTGCCAAAAATTATTGTCGTCAACTTTTGCCCAAAAAGTCATGCTATAGTCGAAATGGTTAATTTCCAACTGTTAATGACCATTAAATCGACTTTTAGCCGAAGTCGGCTTTGGTCGAAATGGTCGATTCTTGACCTAATAACTAACCCATTGACCCGATAGGTCGGCTTTTGATCCAGATCAACTTTAGTCGAAAATAGTCGATTTTGACCTAATGGCCGATTATTGAACACAATAAGTCGATCTCTCTGACCAAAAGTCGACTTTGGTCGAAAATGGTGATCCTTGACCCGATAATGGCGAACTCATTGACCCAGTAGGTCCGACTTTTGACCGAAAATTGAGCTTTGGTCGAAATAATCGATCCTTGACCTGATGAACCTATCATTGACCTAGATAGATCGACTTTTGACCAAAAGTTGATTTTGGTGTAAAATGGTCGATTTTTGACACTAATGACCATACCCATTGACCGATAGGTCGAAGCTTTTGACCAAAAGTCAACTTTGGTCGAAATAGTCAGATTTTTGACCCAATGATCCGACCTCATTGACCCAATAATAGTGACTTTTGACTAAAGTAGTAAACTTTTGTAATAAATGACTAGTTCGATGTTATCTTGACCGATAACTGACCAATTGACTGACTAAAATGTCGACTTTTGACAAAAAGTCAACTTTGGTCCAAAATAGTCAATCCTTGATCCAATTAGATCCGACACATCACATGATACATCGGCATGAGTAAAGTTAGATTTTTGTCGAAAATAGTCGATTTTTGACCTAATGACTGATTATTGACCCGATAAGTCGATCTTTGACCAAAAGTCGAGCTTTGGTCAAAATGGTCGATTCTTGACTCGATGACCAACCCATTGACCCAATAGAGTCGACTTTTGAACAAAAGTCGAGCTTTGGTTAAAGTAGTCGATTTAATTGACACGATCGACACGATAACTCGATTGATCAGTTTTGACGATGAAAAGTCGATTTTGGTCGAAATAGTCGAATCCTTGACCCGAATGACACCATACGACCTATATGACTCTTGATATGAAGTTGACTTTGGTCAAAATGGTTAATCTTGACCCGATGACCAACTCATTGACCCAGTAGGTCAACTTTTGACCAATAAGTCAACTTTAGTCGAAATAGTCGATCTTGACTGATAATAACTTATTGACTATAAAGTCGACTTTTGACCAAAAAGTCAACTTTTGTCAAAATGGTTAATCTTTGACCCAATGGCCAACCCATTGACCCGATAGGTCGACTTTTGACAAAAAAGTCGACTTTTGGTCGAAATAGTCGATCTTCTGACCTGATGCAGCCTCATTGACCCGATAGATTGACTTTTGACCAAAAATCGACTTTCGGTCGAAATAGTCGATTCTTGACCCAATGACAACTCCTATTGACCCGATAAGTCGACTTTTAGCCAAAAAGTTGATTTTGGTCGAAATGGTAAATTTTTGACCTAATGACATATTGACTCGATAGGTCGACTTTTGACCAAAAAGTCGACTTTGGTCGAAAATAGTACGATTCTTGACCCGATGACCGGCTCATTGACCCATTGAGTCGACTTTTGACCGAAAAGTCGACTTGTGTCGAAATGGTCGATCCTTGACCGATGGCTAGCCATTGACCTCCGTAGGCCATATTTGACCAAAAGTCGATTTTGGTGAAAATAGTCGATTTTTGACCTAATGACCACCTCATTGACCGTAGTCAACTTTTCGAAAAACTCAACTTTGGTCAAAATGGTCGATTTTGACCTAGATGACCGACCTATTGACCTGATGCGTTGACTGTTAGCAAAATAATCGATTTTGGTCGAAAAAATTAGTCGATTTTGACGCTAATGACTAACCAGTATGACTCGGTATAGTGAACTCTTCGACTAATGACTCAACTTTGGTCGAAATGGTCGATTCTTCGACCTGATGACCGATGATTGACCCGATAAAGTCGACTCTTGACCAAAAAGTCAAATTTTGTCGAAATGGTCGATCCTTGACGCTAATGGTCCGCTCATTGACCCGAATAGGTCAATCAACTTTGACCAAAAAGTCATTAATTTGTGTTAACAAGTATTCAATTTTTTGACACTAATGGCAATTATTGACCGATAAGTCGATCTTCGACTAAAATGTCAACTTTGGTCGAAATGAGTCATATCCTTATGACCCGATGACCCGGCTCATTGACCCAAATAGGTCGACTTTTGACCAATAAAGTGACTTTGGTGACAAATGGTCGATCTTTGACCGATGACACTGATGGCCATTGATAGTTGACTTTTGACCAAAAAATCGATTTTGATCGAAATTAGTCGATTTTTGACACTAATGACCACTACATTGACCTGATAGGTCAACTTTTGGTCAAAATGGTCAATTTAGTAAACTTGACTGATTGACCGACCCATTGACCCAATGAGTCGACTTTTTGACCAAAATGTCAGCTTTGGTCAAAATGGTCGATCCTTGACCCGAATGACCCGACCCGTTGACCCAATAGGTCGACTTTTGACCGAAAAGTTCGACTTTGGTCGAAATGGTCGATCCTTGACTCGATGATAACTCATTGACCCAGAATGATTGACTTTTGACCAAAAAGTCGATCATTGGTTGATAATATCGATCAGATCACGATAAGCCGGCAATTATTGACTTCGATTAGATCCGTTATTGACCAAAAGTCGATATCACTTTGGTCGAAATGGTCGATCCTTGACCCAATGACGACCCATTAGACCGATAGGTCGACATTTGACCAAAAATTGACTTTAGTCGAAATGGTCGATCCTTGACCAATGACCAGCCCATACCCAATAGGTCAACTTTTGACCAAAAAAGTCGATTTTTGACATAATGAGCCGATTATTGACCGATAAGTCGATCTCGACCAAAAAGTCAACTTTGGTCGAAATGGTTGATCCTTGACCAAGATGTGACTTTGGTCGAAATAGTCGATTTTTGACTCGATGACTAACTATTGACCCAATAAGTTGACTCTTTGACCAAAAAGTTAACTTTTGGTCGAAATGGTCGATCCTTGACCGAATGACCATCACATTGACCCGATAGGTCGACTTTTGACAAAAAGTCAACGTTGAGTCAAAATAGTCGATTTATGACCTGATGACTGACTGATTGACCTAATAGGTCGACTTTTGACACGAAAATTCGACTTTCGGCGAAATAGTCGATTCTTGACGATGACCGGCTATTGACACAAATAAGTCGACTTTTGACCAAAGATGCCGACTTTGGTCGAAATGGTCGCATCCTTGACCACGATGACCGACCCATTGACCCCGATAGGTTGACTTTGACTCAAAGATCGACTATAGTTCGACCTTTTGGTGAAATGATCAATTTTGACACTAATGACCAATTATTGACCCCGTATGTCGATCTTTTGACGAAAAGTCGACTTTGGTCAAAATGGTCGATCTTTGACCGAATGATCGACCCGTTGACCCACGATAAGTCGACTTTTGACCAAAAAGTCGACTTTGGTCGAAATGGTCGATTCTTGACCAATGACCAGCCCATTGATCAGAATGAGTCGACTTTTGATCAAAAAGTCGACTTTGGTCAAAATAGTCAATTTTGACCTAATGACCGATCCATTGACCTGATAAGTTAATCTTTTGACGAAAAGTCAACTTTGGTTAAAATGGTCGATTCTTGGCCGATGATGACCCATTGACACGAATAGGTCGGCCTTTGACAGAAAATCGACTTTGGTCGAAATGGTCGTAATCATTGACCCGATAATGATAACCTTGACCCAATTGTCAACTTTTGACAAGTCAACTTTTAGTCAAAATAGTCGATTTTTGGCTGAATGACCACCTTGATAAGTTGACTTTTGACAAAAAGTCGACTTTGTCGAAAATAGTCGATTTGACCTAATGACCTAGTTGACCTAATGGTCGACTTTTGACCAAAAATACAATTTTGGTCGAAATAGTTAATTTTTGACATGATGACCGATTATTGACCCAATAAGTCGATCTATCGATCAAAAAGTCGACTTTGGTCATAATGGTCAGTCCTTGTACTGATAACAACTCATTGACCCGATAGGTCAACTTTTGACAAAAATTGACTTTGGTCGAAATGGTAAATCCTTGACCCGATGACGACCCATTGACCAAAGATCGATTTTTACCAAATAGTTGATTTTGGTAAAAAATAATCGATTTTTGACCAATGACCAGCCATTGACCGATGAGTTAACTTTTGACCAAAAAGTCGACTTTGGTCAAAATGGTCGATTCTTGACCTAATGACTGACCCATTGACCTAATAGGTCGACTTTTGACCAAAAAGTCAACTTTGGTCGAAATGAATGATTCTTGGACCTAGTGACCAACTCATTGACCCGATAGGTCGACTTTTGACAAAAAGTGATTTTGGTCGAAATGGTCATTTTTTGACACAATGACCAACTCATTGACCCAATAATATTAGACTTTTGACAAAAGTTATCTTTGGTCAAAATGGTTAATCATTGACTCGATGAGCAGCCATTGACCTAATAGATCGACTTTTGACCAAAAGTCGATTTTAGTCGAAATAGTCGATTTTTGACCTAATGGCTAATTATTGACCCAATCGAGTCGATCTTTTGACAAAAAATTCAACTTTGGTCGAAAATGGTCGATCCTTGACCCGATGACCAACTCATTGACCCATTAGGTCGACTTTTCCGAAAAATCGACTTTGGTCAAAATGGTCGATCTTTGACCGAATGATCGACCCATTGACCCACGATAGGATCGAACTTTTGACCAAAAAGTCAATTTTGGTCGAAATGAATCGATTTTGACTGAATGACCACTACGTATTGACCAATAGGTCGACTTTTGACAATAAGTCGATTTTGGTCAAAATGGTCGATCCTTGACACAATGACTACCCCATTGACCCAGTAGGTCGACTTTTGAAGCAAAAAGTTAAACTTTGGTCGAAATAGTCGATTCTTGACCGACGACCAACCCATTGACACAATAGGCTGACTTTTGACCAAAAGTCAACTTTGGTCAGAATGGTCGATCTTTCGACCCAATGACAGAGCCCATTGACCCATTAGGTCGAATTTTAACCAAAAAGTCGATCTTTGATCGAAATGGTGTAAATGTCGATCTTTGACGAATTAGAGTGTAATCGTTGACCAAAAAATCGAATTTTGGTTACCAAATAGTCGATTTTCGACCATAATGACCAACTCATTGATCCAATAGGTCGACTTTTGACCAAAAAGTCGACTTTTGTCGAAATGGTCGATTCTTGACCTGATGGTTAACCCATTGACCCAATATGTCGACTTTTGACCAAAAAGATCAACTTTGGTCGAAATAGTCAATCTTTGACCCAATGACACGATCCCATTGACCCGATAGGTCGGCTTTCGACAAAAAGTCGATTTTGGTCGAAATGGTCGATCCTTGATCTAATGACAGCCTATTGACCGATAAGTTGACTTTTGACCGAAAAGTCGATTTTGGTCGAAATAATCGATCCTTGACCTGATGACCACCCATTGACCCCATAGGTCGACTTTTGACCAAAAAGTCAACTTTGTCGAAAATGGTCGATCTTTGACCTAATGACGACCCGTTGACCCAATAGATCGGCTTTTGATCGAAAAGTCAACTTTGGTCGAAATGGTCGATTTTTTACTAATGACCGACCTCATTGACTAAGTAGAGTCGACTTTTTGACCAAAAAGTCGACTTTGGTCGAAATGGTCGAATTTTGACACTGATGACCGACCCCATTGACCGAATGGGTCAACTTTTGACCCGAAAAATTAACTTTGGTCGAAATAGTCGAATTCTTGAACTAATGACACATATCGACGTAAATGACAATAAGTCGACTTCTGACCAAAAAATCGACTTTGGTCGAAATGGTCAATCCTTGACTTCAATGAGCCACGATTGACCTGATAGGTCGACTTTTGACGAAAAAATTAACTTTGGTCGAAATAGTCGATCTCTGACTAGATGACCGACATCCATTGACCGATAAGTCGACATTTGACCAAAAAGTTAACTTTGGTCGAAATGGTCGATCTTTGACCTGATGACGACTCATTGACCCGATAGGTCGACATTTTCGCGAAAAAGTATCAACTTTGGTCAAAATGGTCGATCATTGACCCGATGACGACCGTTGACAATAGGTCGACTTTTAACCAAAAATCAACTTTGGTCAAAATAGTCGATTCTTGACCGTAATGACCGCCCATTGACCCCGATAGTGTCAACTTTTGACGAAAAGTCGTAGATTTTGGTCGAAATAGTCGATTTACGACCCAATGACCGACCATTGACCCGATAAGTCAACTTTTGATCAAAAATCAGTTTTGTTCAAAATAGTCGATTTCTTGACCTGACGATGATCCGATTAGTTGACACGATAGAGTCGAGCTCGTTGACGAAGTCAACTTTATTCAAAATAGTCGATCTTTGACTCAATAGTAATTATTGACCCATGACGAATTAAGTCAACTTTCGACCAAACGTCGACTTTGAGTCAAAATGGTCGATCCTTGATCTAATGACTAACTATTGATCGAATAAATTGACTTTTGATCAAAAAAGTCAACTTTGGTCAAAATGGTCCAATTCTTGACCCAATGACAACCCATTGACCCAATAGGTCGACTTTTGACCAAAAAGTCAACTTTGGTACGAAATGATCGATCTCTTGACTTCAATGATGCGAGCTCATTGACACGTATAAGTCGACTTTTGACCAAAAAGTCAACTTTAGTCAAAATAATTGATTTTTGACCTGATCGACCGACTATTGACCCAACGAATTCGACTTTTGACGAAAAATTCGATTTTGGTCAAAATGGTCGATTTTTGACTCGATGCCAACAATTATTACCGATAAGTCGACTCTCGACAAAAATTAACTTTAGTCGAAAATAAGTTATCATTCGATCAATAGTCATGCCATTGACCCGATCACTCGACTTTTGACTAAAAGATCGATTTTAGTCCGAAATAGATCAATTTTTGAACTTTAATGACCGATTATTGACCCAATGAAGTCGACTCTTACGACCAAAAATTAACTTTGGTCGAAATGTCGAGTCGCATTGACACGATGACCATGGCTCATTGACCCGATAAATCGATCTCATGACTAAAAATCGACTTTGGTCAAAATGGTCGATCCTTGACCCGATGACCCGACCACATTGACCCGATAGTCAACTTTTGACAAAAAGTCGATTTTGATCAAAATTGTCGATTTTTGACTATTAATGACCACTATTGACCGATAGGTCGGCTTTTGACCAAAAAAATCGACTTTTGTCGAAATGATTCGATTTCGACTCAATGACGAACCGAATTGACTCAATAGATTGACTTTTTGACCAAAAAGTCAACTTTGGTCGAAATAGTCGATTCGACACAATGAGCCGACGCAATTGACCCGATTAGGTCGACTTTTGACCAATAAACAACTTTGGTCGAAATGGTCGATTTTTGACCTAATGACCGATTCATTGACCCAATAGGTTGACTTTTAACAAAATCGACTTTAGTCAAAATGGTCCTTGACCAAGACCGCCTCATTGGCCCCGATAAGTCGATTTCGAACACGATGTCGATTTTGGCCGAAAAGTCGATTTTGCAAATAGCTCGATTATTGACTCTAATGAATAACCAGGCCAAAAAAGTCGACTTTGGTCAAAATGGTCAATACTTGACGACAAAGACAAACCCATTGACCCGAGTAGGTCGACTTTTGACCAAATAGTCGAAATTTTGGTCGAAATAGTCGATTTTTGACCTAATGACGATCGTTGGCCAATAGGTCAGACTTTTGACCAAAGTCGACTTTTGCCAGCGAAATAGTCGATTTTGACCCGATAATAAGCACTATTGACCTTAGATCGACTTCTGAACAAAAAGTCGACTTCGGTCGAAATGGTTCGATTCCTGACCCGATGACCAACTCGTTGACCCAAGTGGTCGAGCTTTTGACGAAAAGTCGGCTTTGGTCGAAATGTGTCGATCTTATGACTCTCGGTATTGACCAAATGAATAAGACATTTCGAACAAAAATCGGCTTTGGTCGAAATAGTCGATCTTTGACCTGATGACCGACTCATTGACTCAATAAGTCGATCATTTGACAAAAAAGTCGGCTTTAGTTGAAATGGTCGATGCATTTGACACAATAACGAACTATTGACCCAATAGGTCGACTTTTAACTAAAAATCGACTTTGGTCAAAATGGTCGATTTTGACACGATGAATGACCGCAGTCTTGACCACAATTGGTACGACTTTTGACCGAAAAGTCAACTTTGGTAAAATGATCGATTCTTGACCCAATGACCGACTACATTGACTCAATGGGTCGACTTTTGACATAAAAATCGACTTTGGTCAAAATAGTTGATCTTTGATCTGAATGACGACTCATTGAGCAGAATAAGTCTGATGCTTGACGAAAAGCTAACGTTTGGTCAAAATGATCGATCATTGTCCGAATTGATGCAATTATTGACTCGATAAAATCGATCTCTTGCCAAAAATCGGCTTTGGTCGAAATGGTAGATCCTTGACCGATGACAGACCTCATTGGCACAATAGATTGACTTTTGATCGAAATAGTGAACTTTGAGTCAAAATGATCAATTTTTACAAATGATCATCTGATTAGACTCGATGGAGTCCGACTTTTGACCAAAAAGTCGACTTTGATCGAAATATCCCGAGTTACATTGTACACTAATGACGATAAACCTTGGCTAAAACGAGTCGACTTTGGACCAGAAATCTTGACTTTAAGTCGAAATTGATCGATCATATTGATAATAATGATGCCATTGACCCAATAGCGTCGACTATTCGACTAAAAGTCGACTTTGGTCAAAATGGTCGATCTATTGACTAATGACAACCATTGACTCGATAGAGTCGAACTTCTTGACCAAAAAGTCGACTTTAGTCGGATTAGTTCGATCGCTTGACCCGATGACCGGCCGCTTTGACCCAATGGTCGACTTTTGACCAAAGTCGATTTTCGGTCAAAATGGTCGATTCGTTGACAATAATACTGACTCATTAACCCGATGAGTCGACTTTTGACCAAAAGGTCAACTTTGGTGAAAATGGTCGATTTGACCTGATGACAGCTGTTGACGATAAGACGACTTTTGACCGAAAAGTTGACTTTTGATGTTCAAAATATAATTCTTGAGATGACAAATATTGACTTTTGATGACTGAATATGACAATTGACCCAATAGGTCGACTTTTGATACATAAAACGAATTGTATCAAAATGGATCGAATCGTCGAACTAGACGACCAAACCATTGGTGACCCCGATCGGTCGACTTTTGACCAAAAGTCGACTTTGGTCGAAATGGTCGATTCTTTGACCTAATGACCGATCGATTGACCTAATAGGTCGACTTTTGACCAAAGAGTAATTTTTGGTCGAAATAGTCGATTCTTGACCACAATGACCAACTGATTGACCCAGATAAGTCGATCTCTGCCGAAAAGTCGGCACAGTCGAAATGGTCGATCTTTGGCCCGATGGCAAGCCCATTGACCGATAGAGTCGGCTTTCGACCGAAAAAGTCAGCTTTTGGTCGAAGTGATCGATCCTTGACGGGCCAGTAGCTCATTGACCCAATAGGTCAACTTTTGACCAAAGAATATTTGGTCGAAATGGTCGATTTTTGACCTAATAATAACCGCCATTGACCCGATAGGTCGACTTTTTGACGAAAAGTCGACTTTGATTGAAATTAGTCGATTCTTACCTAATGGCCATATTACAATGTCAATTTTGACCAAAATGACTCGATTGACGAATGGTTAACTTTTGACCATAAAAATTCAATTTTTGTCGAAATGATCGATTTTTGACTTGATCGGAACTAATTATTGACCCGGTAATAAGTCGATCTCAACGAAAAGTCGACTTTGGTCGAAATGGTCGATCATTGACCCGATGACAACCCATTGACCTGATAGGTCAACCTTTGACAAAAAGGTTAACTTTTGGTCAAAATGGTCGAATTTTGACCTAATGACAGCCCATTGACCCGATAGGTCGACTTTGCAACAAAAAGTCGATTTTGGTCGAAAATGGCAGTTGCAATGGTTGGCTTGACCCGGCAATGACACTTAGATCGACTTAATGACCCGAGCCGAATAGTCAATCTTCGGCGAAAATGGTCGACTTTGACCGATAACGAGTTGATCCGATGGGTTGGCTTTAGTAACTTTGGTCGAAATGGTCGATCCGCGACACGATGGCCGACTCATTGACCGAATAAGTCGACTCTTAGCGAAATCGACTTTGGTCGCAAATGGTCGATCGCTCGACCTAATTGGCTACGATGACATAGAGTCGACTTTTGACCAAAAAGTCGATTTTAGTCAAAATTGTCAATTTTGAACCTAATAATGACACACTCAATTGATCTGATAGGTTACGACTTTATGACCAAAACGATCAGGCTTTGGTCGAAATGGTCGACTTACAAACTAGAATCCATTAACCCGATTGATTCGATGTGACTTTAGCCAAAAATGTCGACTTTGGTCGAAATGGTCGATTTTTGATCTAATGACCGACTCATTGACCCAATAGGTCGACTTTTGACCGAAAAGTCGACTTTGGTCGAAATGGTCGATTCTTGACCGATGATGACTCATTGACCCGATAGGTCGACTTTTGAACAAAAATTGATTTTGGTCGAAAATGGTCGATTCTTGACCAATAGTAATTATTGACCTAAACGTCAAATTTATGACCAAAAGGTCGACTTTGGTCAAAATGGTCGATACTTGAGCAGTTGATACAGCTCATTGACTGATAGGTCGACTTTTCTGACCTAAAAAGTCGATTTTGGTCGAAATGGTCGATAATCGCTTGACCCCGATTAACCGAACACAGTCGACTTCGATAGAATTGACTTTTGATCGAAAATACGATCTCGACCGATGACTGACCCATTGATATAGGTCGACTTTTGACGAAAAGTCGACTTTGGTCGAAATCGTTTAATCCTTGACAATAATCGATGTTGGCCGAAATAGTCGACACATTGACGCAAAAATTCGACTTTGGTAAAAATGATCAATCCTCGACCCGATGAACGACCCATTGATCCAATGAGTCGGCTTTTGACTAAAAAGTCGACTTTGGTCGAAATGTGTCGATCCATTGACCCAATGACCGATCCATTGACCCGATAGGTCGACTTTTGACCAAAAATTCGAACTTTGGTCGAAAATAGTCGATTTTTGACCTAATGACTTGACTATTGACCCATATGTCGACTTTTGACGAAAAGTCGATTTTGGTCGAAATAGTCGATTTTGACTATTAATGACCATATTGACCACGATAAGTCGACTTTTGACGAAAAAGTCGACTTTGGTCGAAGTGGTCGATTCTTGACCCGATGACCACCTCGTAAACTGATAGGTCGACTTTTGAAAAAATACATTTTGAATCGAAATAGTTAATTTTCGACTGACAACACTATTGACCCAATAGATCGATTTCGACAAAAAGTTAACTTTGGTCGAAATGTTCGATCCTTGACCGAATGGCCGACCCGTTATTGACCCGATAAATTGAATCTCGAGCCGAAATTAACTTTGGTCAAAATGGTCGAATTCTTGACCCGATTATCGACCATTGACCCAGTAGGTCGACTTTTGACCGAAAAGTTGACTTTGGTCAAAATGGTCGATTCTTGACCGAATGACCGACCCATTCGACCCAATGAGGTCAACTTTTGACTAAAAAAGTTAATTTTGGTCGAAAATAGTCGATTTTTGACATAATGACCGATTATTGACCGAATAAGTCAATCTACGACCAAAAAGTCGAATTTGGTCATAATGGTCGATCCTTGACTCGATGACGAGCTCATTGACTTGATATGTCGACTTTTTGACCAAAAAGTTAAACTTTGGTCGAAATGGTAAATCCTTGACTTAATGAACAGACCCATTGACCCGATAGATGCGACTTTTGACCAAAAAGTCAATTTTAGACAAAATGCTCGATTTTTGACCTAATGACGCCCAAGTATTGACTGACAATGATCGACTTTAACCGAAAAGTCGACTTTGGTCGAAATGGTTATCCTTGACCTAATGATCGACCCATTGACCGATAGGTCGAGTTTTGACCAAAAGTTAACTTTGGTCGAAATGGTCGATCTTTGACCCGATGACTGCCATTGACTAGAGGTCAACTTTTGAACTAAAAGTCGATTATGGTAAAAATTATCGATTTAATTGACCTAATGATCGCCTCATTAACCCGATGAGGTCGATCTTTTGACCGAAAAGTCAAATTTAGTTGAAAATTGTCGATTTCTACCTAATGACGAACCTATTGACCCAACGAGTTGACTTTTGACCAAAAAGTCGACTTTAGTCGTAAATGGTCGATTTTGACCAATGGCAACCCGTTGACTCGATAAACGACTTTTGACCAAAAAATCTGACTTTGGTCGAAATGGTCGATTCTTAGCCGATGACAGACTCGATTGACCCAATACGTCGACTTTTGACCATAAAATCGATTTTAGTAAAAATAGTTAATTTTTGACTAAATGACCGATTATTGACCAAGATAAGTTAATCTGTGACAAAAAGATCAATTTTGGTCGATAATGGTCGATCTTTATCGACGATAATGACGACTCATTGATTCGATAAATCGACTTTCGACCGAAAAATCAACTTTGGTCAAAATGGAAAATCCTTGACCCAATGACAACTCATTGACCCGATAGATTGACTTTTGACCAAATAGTCGATTTTGGTCGAAAATAGTCGATTTTTGACCATAATGACCGACTCATTGACACCAATAGGTCGACTTTTAACCAAAAAGTCGACTTTGGTCGAAATAGTATCGATCATTGACGCAATGACTAAGCATTGATCAAATAGATTCGACTTTGGACGAAAAATGTCGACTTTGGTCAAAATAGTCGATCTTTGACACTAATGACCGACTCATTGACCCAATAGAGTCGGCATTTTGACCAAAAAGTCAACTTAGGTCAAAATGGTCAATCCTTGATCCAATGACAGACCCATTGACCCGATAGGTCGGCTTTTGAACAAAAAATCAACTTTAGTCGAAATAGTCAATCTTTGACCTGATGACCGATCCATTGACCCAATAAGTCGACTTTTGACCAAAAGTCGACTTTGGTCGAAAATGATCGAATTCTTGACTATGTGACCATCATTGACCCGATAAGTCGACTTTTGACCAAAAAGTCAACTTTGGTCGAAAATGGTGCATTTTGACCCAATGATGACCCGTAAACACATACGAGTCGACTTTTGACCAAAAAATCAATTTTGAGTCGAAATGATCGATTTTGACACTAATGACCGACCATTGACCCGATAGGTTGACTTTTGACCAAAAGTTCAACTTCGGTCAAAATGGTCGATTCTGACCCGATGACCGATCCATTGACCCGATAGGTCGACTTTTGACCAAAAAGTCAACTTTGGTCGAAATGGTCGATTCTTGACCCGATGATCGACCATTGACCTAAAGGTCGACTTTTGATCAAAAAGTCAATTTTGGTCGAAATAGTCGATTTTTGACCAAATGACAACTCATTAACCCAATAAGTCGACTTTTGACGAAAAGTCGATTTTGGTGAAATAGTCGATCTTTGACCCGATGACCAACCCATTATCTGCATAGTCGACTTTGACCGAAAAGTCGACTTTAGTCGAAATGATCGATCATTGAGCCGATGACCGACTCATTGACCCGATATGTCGACTTTTGACCAAAAAGTCGAATTTGGTCGAAATAGTCGATTTTGACCTAATGACCAACTCATTGACCCAATAAGTCGACTTTTGACCAAAAAGGTCGACTTTGATTCAAAATAGTTAATTGCTTTTGACGAAAATTGATTTTGTCGAAATAGTCGATTGACCTGAATGAGTCGACTTTTGACCAAAAATTCGATTTTGGTTCAAAATAGTCGATTTTTGACCTAATGACTAATTATTGACTCGATAATAAGTCGATCTTTGACCAAAAATCGACTTTGGTCGAAATGGTCGATCCTTGACCCGATGATCCGACCCATTGACCTGATAGGTCAACTTTTGACCAAAAGTCGACTTTGGTCAAAATAGATCAATTTTTGACTTAATGACGACCTATTGACCCAATAGGTACGACTTTTGACCAAAAGATCGACTTTGGTCGAAAATGGTGAATCCTTGACACGATGACCGACCCATTGACTCAATAGAGTCGACTTTTGACCGAAAAGATCGAATTTTGGTCAAAATAGTCGATTTTTGACCTAATAGACCAATTATTGACCTCGATAGGTCGACTTTTGACCAAAAGTTAACTTTGGTCGAAAATGAGTCAATGACTTTGATCCAAAATAGAATCGATCATCAATTATCGACTCACTCGATAGGTCGACTCTTTGACCGAATAAGTTAACTTTGGTCGAAATGGTCGATCCTTGACCCAATGGCAACCCATTGACACAATAGGTCAACTTTTGACCAAAAAGTCGATTTTGGTAAAAATTGTCGATTTTGACTTAATGACAACCTCATTGACTCGATAGGTCGACTTTTGACCAAAAAGTTAACTTTAGTCAAAATGATCGATTTCTGACCGAATGACACATTGATTGAATAGATTCGACTTTTGACGAAAAGTCGACTTTGGTCAAAATGGTCAATTCTTGACCCAATGACCGAATCACTGACCCACTTAGTCAACTTTTGACCAAAAAGTCGATTTTGGTCGAAATAGTCGATTTTTACCATAATGACTAATTATTGACCCGATAAGTCAACTTTTGACCAAAAAGTCAAATTTGGTCGAAAATGGTCGATCCTTGTCCGACTTGATAGACTCATTGACCCAATAGATCGACTTTTTGACAAAAGATCAACTTTGGTCGAAAATGGTCAATCCTTGACCTGATGACGAACACCATTGACCAATAGATCGACTTTTGACCAAAAAGTCAATTTTAGTCGAAATAGTCGATTTTTGACCTAATGACCAATATTGACCTAATAAGTCGACTTTTAACCAAAAAGTTGACTTTGGTGAAAATGGTCGATCCTTGACTATAATGACGCCCATTGACCAGACTAAGTCGACTTTGAGCAAAAAGTCGATCTTTGGTCAAAATGAGTCGATCCTTGACCCAATGACGATCCATTGACCCGATAAGTAGCTTTTGACCAAAAAGTCGACTTTGGTCGAAATGGTCGATCCTTGACCCGATGGACGATCCATTGACCCAATAAGTCGACTTTTGACCAAAAATTCGAACTTTGGTCGAAATAGTCGATTTTGACCTAATGACCAACTCGTTGACCCAATATGTCGACTTTTGACCAAAAAGTCGATTTTGATCAAAATAGTCGATTTTTGACCTAATGAATACCACATTGACCCGATAAATTGACTTTTGACCAAAAAATCTGACTTTGGTCGAAATGATCGATCTTTGAACCCGATGACCACCTCGTAAACATAATAGGTCGACTTTTGACAAAAATAAACGATTTTGGTCGAAATATTCGATTTTTGACCTAATGACCACTATTGGCCTGATAGGTCGACTTTTGACCAAAAGTTAATTTTGGATCGAAATGATCGATTTTTGACCGAATGACCGATTATTGACCCAGATAAGTCGATCTCTGACCAAAAAGTCAACTTATGTTCGAAAATGGTCGATCCTTGACCCGATGACCAACCCATTAACTCGATAGAGTCGACTTTTGACCGAAAAGTCGAACTTTGGTCAAAATGGTCGATCCTTGACCCGATGACCGACCCATTGCGCCAATAGGTTAACTTTTGACCAAAAAGTCGATTTTGGTCAAAATAGTCGATTTTGACCTAATGACCGATTATTGACCCAATAACTCGATCTTTGACCAAAAAGTCATCTTTGGTTAAAATTGTCAATCTTTGACCCAATGAGCGAACCAATTGACCAATTAGTCGACTTTTGAACAAAAAATCAACTTTGGTCGAAATGGTCGATCATTGACCTGATGACCTGACCATTGACCCGATAGGTCGACTTTTGACCAAAATGTCGATTTTGGTCGAAATGGATCAATTTTTGACTAATGACCATTATTGACCGATAGGTCGACTTTTGACAAAAGTCGACATAGGTCACAAATGGTCGATTTTAGAACCAATAATGATCCATTGACCCAATAGGTCGACTTTTGACCAAAAGTCGATTTTGGTTGAAATAGATCGATTTTTGACCTAATGACCAATTATTGACCCGATAAGTCGATCTTTGACCAAAAAGTCGACTTTGCGTCAAAATGGTCGATCCTTGACCCGATGACAAACCCATTGACCCGATAAATCGACTTTTGACCAAAAAGTCGACTTTGGTTGAAATGGTCGATCTGTGACCCGATGACCACGATCAATGTCGACTTTTGACCAAAAGTCAACTTTGGTCAAAATAGTCGATTTTTGACCTAATGACCAAGAATTGACCCAATAGATCGACTTTTGACCAAAAAGTTATGTTTGGTCGAAATGGTTAATTTCTAACTCGATGACTGGCCCATTAACCATGTCGACTTTTAGCAAAAAGTCGACTTTGGTCAAAATGGTCAATTCTTGACCTAATGACTAACCCATTGACCCAATAGGTCGACTTTTGATCAAAAAGTCGATTTTGGTCGAAATGAGTCGATTTTGACCTAATGACCGATTATTGACACAATAAATCGATCTCTTGACCAAAAGTCGACTTTGGTCAAAATAGTCGATCCTTGACCCGATGAATGACCCATTGACTTGATAAATTGACTTTTGACCGAAGAAAATCGACTTTGGATCGAAATGGTTAATCTTTGACTCGATGACCGATCCATTGACCGAATAGTGTCGACTTTTGACCAAAAAGTTAACTTTGGTCAAAATAGTTAATTCTTGACCTAATGACCGCTCATTGACCCAATAAGTCGACTTTTAACCAAAAGTCAACTTTGTTCAAAATAGTCGATTTCTGACTAATGACTGACCCGTTAACCCGATTGTTGACTTTTGACCAAAGTCGATTTTGATCAAAATAGTCAATTTTGACTTAATGACCAATTATTGACCAACAAGTCGATCTCGACCAAAAGTCAGCTATGGTCAAAATGGTCGATCCTTGATCAATGACCGACCATTGCGATAGGTCGACTTTTAACCAAAAGTCGACTTTTAACTAAAAATCGACTTTATGTCGAAAATGGTCGATTCTTGACCGAATGACGACCATTGACCCGATAGGTCGACTTTTGACCAAAAAGTTAACTTTCGTCAAAATAGTCGATTCTTGAACTCATGACCGACGCATTGACCCGATAGATTGACTTTTGAACAAAAGTTAGTTGCGGTCAAAATAATTAATTTTTGACCTAATGACCGATTATTGACCCGATAAGTTAATCACGACCAAAATGTCGACTTTGGTCGATAATGGTCGATCCTTGACCCGATAATGAGCCCATTGACCGATAGGTCGAACTTTTGATCAAAAAGTCAACTTTGGTCGAAATGGTCAATCCTGGACCGATGAAAACTCATTGACCCAATAGATCGACTTTTGAACAAAAAGTCGATTTTGGTCGAAATAGTCGATTTTTGACCTAATGACCAATCATTGACCCGATAGAGTCGACTTTTGACCAAAAGTCGACTTTGGTCGAAATGGTTAATCTTTGACACGATGACTGACCCATTGACCCGATAGGTCGACTTTTGACCAAAAAGTCAACTTTGGTCGAAAATGGTCAATCATTGACCTGATTACCGACCATTGACCGAAAGAATCGACTTTTGACCAAAAAGTCGATTTAGATCGAAATAGTCGATTTTTGACATAATGACCACCTCGATGACCCAATAGGTCGACTTTTGACCAAAAGTTAAACTTTGGTCGAAATAGTCGATTTTGACACAATGACCACCCATTGACTCGAATAGGTTAACTTTTAACCAAAAATTCGATTTTGGTCGAAATAGTCGTTTTTGACCTAATGACTGATTATTGACTTGATAAGTGAATCTCGACAAAAGTCGACTTTAGTCGAAATGGTCGATCCTTGACCGATAATGAACCCATTAACCCGATAGGTCGACTATTTGACTAAAAAGTCAATTTGGTCGAAATAGTTAATCCTTGACCTGATTACCGATTATTGACCCGATAAGTCGACTCTTTGACCAAAAATCAACTTTGGTCGAAAGTGAGTCAATCATTGACCTAATGACGACCCATTGACCGAATAGGTCGAACTTTTGACCAAAAAAGTAATTTTGTTGAAATTGAGTCGATTTTTGACGAATGACCAACTATTGACAAATAAATCGTCTTCGGTCAAAATAGTTAACTTTCGTTGACAATGGCTTTGATCGAATGGTCGACCTTGACTAACCAATTGACCGATAGGTCAACTTTTGAGCAAAAAGTCAACTTTGGTCAAAGTGGTCAATCCTTGACCTAATGACCATCATTGACCCAATAGGTCAACTTTTAACCAAAAAGTCGATTTTGTCGAAATGAGTCAATTTTTGACTCTAACGACCCATTGACTAGATAGGTCGACTTTTGACAAAAAGTCAATTTTGATCGAAATAGATAATTTCTGACCTAATGACCGACATATTGACCAATATAGTCGACTTTTGACCGAAAAGTCAACTATAGTCAAAATAGTCGATCTTCTGACTCGATGACCCGATAGTTGCGACTTTTGACGAAAAGTCGATTTTGGTCGAAATTGTCGATCTTTGTCACTAATGACCATACTCATTGACCCAATAAATCGACATTAGTCAAAATGGTCGATCCTTGACCTAATGACCAACCTATTGACCCGATAAGTCGACTCTTTGATGAAAATGTCGACTTTAGTCAAAATGGTCGATCCTTGACCGATGACCAGCCTATTGACCCAAATGGTCAACTTTTGACCAAAAAGTCGACTTTGGTTAAAATGGTCGATCCTTGACCCGATGAACTACACATTGACCCGATAAGTCGACTTTTGACCAAAAATTCGATTTTGGTCAAAATAGTCGATTTTGACTCATTGACCGATTATTGATAAGTCAATCTCGACAAAAATCGACTTTGGTCAAAATGGTCGATCCTTAACCCGATATGACCGACCCATTGACCAATTAGGTCAACTTTTGACGAAAAGTCGACTTTGGTCGAAATTGTCGAATCTTGACCCAATGACCGACCCATTGACCCGATAGATCGAACTTTTGACCAATATAGTCAATATTAGACATAATGATCGATTATTGACCCGATAGATCGAATCTTCGACCAAAAAGTCGACTTTGGTCAAAATGGTCGATCCTTGACAATGACCGACATTGACGATAGATCGACTTTTGACCGAAAAGTGAACTTTAGTCGAAATGGTCGATCCTTGACCGATGACGAACCCATCTACCCGATAAGTCAACTTTTGACCTAAAATTTAATTTTGGTCGAAAATAGTCGACTTTTGACCTAATGACCGATCCATTGACCGAATAGCTCAACTTTTGACCAAAAGTCGACTTTGGTCAAAATGGTCGATTCGACCTGATGATCGCTTGATTAACTGATAGATCGACTTTTGACGAAAAGTTGATTTTGGTCGAAATAGTCAATTTTTGACCTAATGACCGACTGTTGACCACATAGATCGATCTTGACCAAAAGTTAACTTTGGTCAAAATGGTCGATCCTTGACCCGATGACCGACTCGTTGACCCGATAAATTGACTTTTGACTAAAAATCGACTTTTGACCAGCGATTTTGGTCAAAATAGTTAATTTTTGACTAATGACGCATGTTGACCCGATGGAGTCGACTTTTGACCAAAAAGTTAACTTTGGTCAAAATGGTCGATTTCGACCGATGACTGACCCATTGCACCAATAAGTTAACTTTTGACCAAAAAGTCGACTTTAGTCAAAATGGTCGATTCTTGAGCCGATGACTGACCCATTGACCCAATAGGTCAACTTTTGACCAAAAATTCAATTTTGGTCAAAATAGTCGATTTCTGACCTAATGACGATTATTGACCGATAAGTTAATCTCTTACCAAAAGTTAACTTTGGTTAAAATGGTCGATCCTTGACTCAATGACCGACCCATTGACCAGATAGATCGACTTTTGACCAAGAAAATCAACTTTGGTCAAAATGGTCGATTCCTTGACCCAATGACCCATGATAACCCCATTGACCCAATATATCGACTTTTGACCAAAAAGTCGATTTTGGTCGAAATAGTCGATTTTGACTTAATGACCACCTAATTGACCCGATAAGTTGACTTTTGACAAAAAATCGACTTTAGTTGAAAATGGTCGATTTCTGACCTAATGACCACCCATTAACCTAATAGGTCGACTTTTGACCAAAAATACAATTTTGGTCGAAATAGTTAATTTTTGACTAATGACCGATTATTGACCCGATAAGTCGATCATCGGCCGAAAAGTCGACTTTGGTCATAATGGTCGATTCCTTGACCCGATATGACTCATTGACCCGATAGGTTAACTTTTGACCAAAAAGTCGACTTTGGTCAAAATGGAAAATCCTTGACCCGATGACCAACCCATTGAACGAATGATGTTAGTTTTTAACCAAATAGTCGATTTTGGTCAAAAATAGTCGATTTTGACCAAATGACCAGACCATTGATCCGATAAGTCAGCTTTTGACCAAAAAGTCGACTTTGGTCAAAATGGTCGATTCTTGACCTAATGACCGACTCATTGACCCGATAGATTGACTTTTGAACAAAAAGTTAATTTTGGTCGAAATAGTCGATTTTTGACCTAATGACCACTTATTGACCCAATAAGTCGATTCATGACCAAAATGTCGAATTTGGTCATAATGGTCGATCCTTGACCTAATGACGACTCGTTGACCCAACATGTTAACTTTTGAACAAAAGTTAACTTTGGTCAAAATGGTAAATCTTTGACTCAATGAACATCCGTTGACCCGATAGAACAACTTTTGACCAAAAAGTCAATTTTAGGCGAAATAGTCGATTTTTGACCTAATAACCAATATTGACCCAATAGGTCGACTTTTGACAAAAAAGTCGACTTTGGTCGAAATGGTCGATCCTTGACCCGATGACTGACTCATTGACCTAATAGGTCGAGTTTTGACCAAAAAGTTAACTTTTGGTCGAAATGGTCGATCTTTGACCCGATGACCGAACTCATTGACCCGAAAAGGACAACTTTTGAACAAAAAGTCAACTTATGGTAAAATTTGTCGATTTTGACTAATGACCGCCTCATTGACTCGATAGAGTCGACTTTTGACCAAAAGTTAAATTTGGTTAAAATTGTGCATTTCGACACAATGACCGACCTATTGACCCGATAGGTTGACTATTAACCAAAAAGTCGACTTTGGTCGAAATTGTCGATTTTGACTATCAATGACCGACCCATTTACTCGATAGGACAACTTTTGACCAAAAAGTTGACTTTGGTCAAAATTGTCGATTCTTGACCCGATGACTGACTGATTGACCCGATAGGTCGACTTTTTGAACACAGAAGTCAATTTTTGTAAAAATAGTTAATTTTGACTAAATGACCGATTATTGACGAATAAGTTGATCTGTGACAAAAAGTCGAATTTTGGTCATAATGGTCGATCTTTCTCCCGATGACAAACTCATTGACCGATAGATTGACTTTTGACCAAAAAATCGACTTTGGTCGAAATGGTAAATCCTTGACCTAATGACGACCCATTGACCGATAGATTGACTTTTGACGAATAGGCGATTTTGGTCGAAATAGTCATTTTTGACCTAATAAACAATATTAACTCGATAGGTCGACTTTTAACCGAAAAGTCGATTTTAGTCGATCCTTGATCTAATGACTGACCCATTGACAAAACGGGTCGACTTTGGGCCAAAATGTCGACTTTGGTCAAAATTGTCGATCCTTGACACGATGACCGAGCCCATTGACCCGATAGGTCGGCATTTGACGAAAAGTCGACTTTGTTGAAATGGTCGATCATTAACTAATGACTGACCCATTGACCCAATAAGTCGACTTTTGACAAAAATTAAAATTTGAGTCAAAATAGTCGATTGTTGACCCGATGACTGACCCATTGACCCCATATGTAGATTTTTGACCAAAAAGTCGATTTTGTTCAAAATAGTCGAATTTTGACCTAATGACTGCCCATTGACCCGATAAATTGACTTTTGACCAAAAAGTTAACATTGGTGAAAATGGTACATTTCGAATCGATGACTGCCCCGTAAACACTGACACGTCGACTTTTGACCCGAAAAAAATTTTGGTCGAAATATTGATTTTGACACTATTGACCGACTGATTGACCCGATAGTTCGACTTTTGACAAAAAGTTAACTTCGGTCAAAATGGTCGATCTCGACCCGATGACAAATCCATTGACCCGATAGAGTCGACTTTTTGACCAAAAAGTTAACTTTGGTCGAAATGGTCGATTCTTGACCCGATGACCGACGATTGACCCGATAGGTCGACTTTTGATCGAAAAGTTAATTTTGGTCGAAATAGTCGATTTTGGACCTAATGACCGATTGTAAACCCAATAAGTCGATCTCTTGCCAAAAAGTCGATTTTGGTCAAAATGGTCGATCCTTGACCCGATCACGAGCCATTGACTCGATTGGTTAACTTTTGACCGAGAAAATCGACATTAGTCGAAATGGTCGATCCTTGACCCGATGACGACCCATTGACCCGATAGTGTCGACTTTTGACCAAAAAGTCGAGTTTGGTCGAAATAGTCGATTTTTGACCTAATGACCACCCATTGACCCAATAAGTCGACTTTTAACCAAAAAGTTGACTTTGTTGAAAATAGTCGATTTCTGCTTTAATGACCAGCCACGTTTGCCGAATGGGTCGACTTTTGACCAAAAATTGATTTTGTTCGAAATAGTCGATTTTTGACTTAATGACTAATTATTGACCCGATAATAGAGTCGATCTCGACGAAAAGTCAACTTTGGTCAAAATGGTCGATCCTTGACCCCGATGACCAACCACATTGACCGATAGGTCGACCTTTAACCAAAAAGTCGACTTTGGTCAAAATGGTCGATTTTTACGAAATGACCGACCCATTGACCCAATAGGTCGACTTTTAACCAAAAAGTCGACTTTGGTCGAAAATGACCGATTCTTGACCTGATGATCATCTCATTGTCCCGATAGAGTCGACTTTTGAACAAAAAGTTAATTTTGGTCGAAAAATGAAATTTTGACCTAATGACCACTTTTTGACCCGAAAAGTCAATCGTTGACCAAAATATCGAATTTGGTCATAATGGTCGATACGTTGACCCAATGACAAACTCATTCACCCAAAATGTCGACTTTTGACCAAAAGTTAACTTTGAGTCGAAATGAGTAAATCCTTGATACGATGACATGACCATCGACCGATAGATCGACTTTTGACCGAAGCGAGTCGATTTTTGAGCGAAATAGTCGATTTTTAACCTAATAACTAATATTGACCCAATAGGTCGACTTTTACCCAAAAAGTTAACTTTGGTCGAAATGCTTTCAATCCTTGACCCGATGTCGACTCATTGACCACGATAGGTCGACTTTTGACGAAATAGTTAACTTTGGTCGAAATGAGTCGATCCTTGACCCGATGATCGACCCATTGACACAAAAAGACAACTTTTGACCAAAAGTCGATTTTGGTAAAAATTGTCGATTTTTGACTTTGATGACCGCCTCATTGACCCGATAGGTCGACTTTTTGACCAAAAAGTTATAGATGCAGTCAAAATGATCCATTTCCGACACAACAACCGACCCATTGATTCAATAGGTCGACTTTTAGCCGAAAAGTAAACTTTGGTCGAAATGGTCGATTTTTGATCTAATGACCAGCTCATTGACCCAATAGGATGACTTTTGACCAAAAAGTCAACTTTGGTCAAAATGGTCGATTCTTGACCCGATGACTGACTCATTGACCCGATAGGTCGACTTTTGAACACAAAGTCGATTTTGGTCGAAATAGTCGATTTTTGCAAATGACTAATTATTGACCTAATAAGTAAATCTATGACCAAAAGTCGAATTTGGTCGTCAATGGTCGATCCTTATCCCATTGATAAACTCATTGACCCGATAGGTCGACTTTTTACCAAAAGTCGACTTTGGTCGAAATGGTAAATCCTTGACTAATAACGAACACACTCGATCCAATAGAACGACTTTTGACGAAAAGTCGATTTTGAGGCGAAATACTCGATTTTTGACCTAATAACTAATATTGACCCAACAGGCCGACTTTAAACCAAAAGTCGACTTTGGTCGAAATGGTCACATCCTTGACCCATTGACCTGACTCATTGACCGATAGGTCGAAGTTTTGACAAAAAGTTAACTTTGGTCGAAATGGTCGATCTTTGACCCGATGAGCCGACCCATTGACCCGAAAGGACGACTTTTGAACAAAAAGTCGATTATGGTAAAAATTATCGATTTTTGACCTAATGACCGCCTCATTAACCCGATAGGTCATCTTTTGACCAAAAAGTTAAATTTGGTTAAAATTGTGCATTTCAACACAATGGCGAACCTATTGACCCAACGAGTCGACTTTTAACACAAAAATCAACTTTGAGTCGAAATGGTCGATTTTGACTAATGACTGACCCATTTACTCGATAGAACGACTTTTGACCAAAAATCGACTTTGGTCGAAATTGTCGATTCTTGGCGATGACCAGTGATTGACCCGATACGTCGACTTTTGAACATAAAGTCGATTTTAGTAAAAATAGTTAATTTTTGACTAAATGACCGATTATTGACGAAATAAGTTAATCTGTGACAAAAAAGTCGAATTTGGTCGTAATAGTCGATCTTTGTCACGATGACGAACTCATTGACCGATAGAGTCGACTTTTGACCAAAAAATCAACTTTGGTCAAATGGTAAATCCTTGACTAATGATCGACCCATTGACCGATAGATTGACTTTTGACCGAATAGTCGATTTTAGTCGAAAATAGTCGATTTTTGACATAATAGCCGATATTAACCCAATAGGTCGACTTTTAACCAAAAATCGACTTTGGTCGAAATGTTCGATCCTTGACCTAATGACGAAGCCATTGACAAAACGAGTTAACTTTGGACCAAAATGTCGACTTTGGTGAAAATTGTCGATCCTTGACCTGATGAC